>FIZT01014864.1:0-11340 GCA_900065295.1 Paracoccus marginatus | reverse complement strand
AAAATTCAAATACAAAAATCTGAGTTGAATTATGGTCGTCAGAATTTGCTCTTGCTACCTTATCGAAAAACGCTTTTTTCGCGATAAGGGGGCTTCAGACGTGAAACGGTGAAAGGTATCAATTTCGACTTTTTGATGTAATTTCGATGTAAAATTTCACGCTGAACACGATGCCGCAAACCAGAATTCTCTATCTCGAAAATTCGCCAAGTTATTCGTAATATTCGTATTCAATTCAATCTTTGGCAGTTGAAAATTTCAATTTTGAGAAAAATTCAAAAACAATAATCGGTACGTACTTTCATCATTTTCAGTGATGAAAATACGACTTCTTATGTAAAATTTCGTGAGGAATTCAATAGTTTTATAATTTGCCATGAAGAAGTTGAATTGAAGCCATTAATGAGAATTACACGCAGCGTAATATCGCGAAGCGTTTGAAAAAACACAGTTTTTCGACATCAAAAAATAAACTTTCACCCTAAAATTCAACCTGTACCTAATAGAGGAAAGTTTCCAGCATCAAAAAATAAAAAAAAAGGAAATTTGCATGATTTTATTTGTCCTTCGTTTTCTTGCTCTCCTGAAAAAAAAGTTTTTCATCCGAAGCCCCCTTATCGCAAAAAGCGTCACAAATTGTTGGATGTTGTATGTAGTTTCATGTTTCATGCTCGACTCGTAGCTTGATGATAGATGCGAAACGGAAAGTTGACGATGTTTAAATCGTGATGCGTTTGTTGAGTTTTATTTTCAAAATTGTGTATAATAAAATGCGTTTGTTTTCCGTAGTTGAATGTTATCTATGTGAATGGACTGGAAATCGAAGTAGAATGAGAAATAACGACTCGCTTCGATAAAAGACTACTTATTAACAAATTTTAAATTGCCGTTACAAATAAATAAATAAAATGAATAAATAATTTAAAAACTATTTTAAAATAATACTGTACTAAAAAAAAAGAATGAAAAATCAAAAATGGAAGTATACACAACAATAATAATTATCGCGCCATCACCGCGGGGGAAACATGAAACATGAAATCAACCAGGGCGAAGTCTATGAACTATTTGTATCTTATAATAAATAATAAATGCAATTTAACCGAGAAAACACCGTCGAACGGTTATTTCTTCAACTTCGCTCTCTGATCATCCATACGGCCGGACTGCAATCGACTGATCAACGAGAAGAAATCTTCATCAGGTACAGTAGAAGCTTTACTGGAAGACTGGCCGGCGCGTTCTTCTTCGTCGATGTCGTTAGTGAGTACTTCGCGTCCGTCGTCGAGTCTGCTGCCGGCACGAGAGCGACTTTCCGATGCGCCCCGGGCAGCCAAATCGCCAGCTCCATCGCCTGCCGTGCTGCTGACGCTGGATCTGCACAGGCCCGGCAGGTTCGGAAGTTCTACACGTTGTTCATCCATTCGTTTGCTTTGAATACCCATTATCAGGTCTAATAAATCGTCTTTCGTGTCGCCTGTAAAACAAAACCGTAGCGTATTCGATACTTCAGCACGCGTAAAATCAATTATTTTTCGAGTACACTCTAAAACCGTCACGTCAGCGGCGACCAAATCCGAACGAGTAAAGCTACGCAAACGACAAGCCAATACTTTTATACAGGTATTTGTTTACCTTGCAACCATATAAACGCGCGTCATATTTACGACACGACCAATTCGAATTCGCAATCAACTTATTATTCGCGTAGAGGTTTTTAATAAACGTGAAAATATTTCAACGACCTTGATGAAAAATTTTAATACAAATGAAAAACACCGAAACGAGTTTATAATGTACACTGGTAAGACGAACATTGTTCCTTTCCCTTCTCATTGTAACTTTTTAATTAAGTTTTTGCGAAACAATGAAATTTAGTAGATACCTACATCCTCTCCACATTAGTTGGTCTGAAAATGTAATTTTTAATGAACGAGTCTTTCATACTGTACTACTGACTTTCCATTTTGGAATCACACAAGTTCATTTGATGACATGTGCAAGTAAGGATTACTCTTTTTCAATTAGTGATTTAGTCGACCATAACCTACGTCAATAGCGAATAAACCCGTGACTATTAACACGATATTGTCAAAAAAATAACTGAGCGTCATTTCTGACTAACTCTACATCAACGTGATCAAAATCTGGCCTTGATTTTCATCAGAAATTTTTTTGGCAGTTTTTATTAATGATTTAGTGTAGGAGTCATCGTCATTTCTGCCCTAATCTTTCAGAGGTGGAGGGGGAGGGGTAATCGTTTTGCAAAAAAACTTTTGTACGAAAATACATGGACTACTCACACCTCCTGAAAGATTAGGGTAAAAATAACGGTGATTGTTCAGCTACAACCTAGCTATAGGTATTGTTAAGCAAAATCATGTTGATTGCGTTGATGTAGAATGAATACCTTCTAGCACGTGCTTCTAGTTAATTTGAAAGTAAATATTAATGATCTGAAACTCAACTAAGCAGGTGTCACGAGTATCGAGAGAGAAATGGACGCCGGTTAAAATTCATCACATCAACTATGACGTTTCAAATACGTTTACGACGGCTAATAAGTAATTAAACAGCAAATCACCGATTGTGAAACTCAATTAAACGATTATCGTTACATTTCGTATCGTTTCATACGTCGAATAATATTACTTTGTATGCACTGTGCACGATCTTACCATTGGCAACGGCTGCCGCGTCACTTTTCGCATTATCGCATTGGTTCTCCTTGTTGAAAGAACCCTGAGAAGTCAACGAGCATCTCTGATCATCCATTCTTTTCGATTGGAATCGTGACAGTAAATCGAAAAAGTTGTCTTCGTCGTCGTTCTGTACAGTGGCAGCTTCAGACTGTAACGAGACCGTACGTCGTATACGATTATTACCCCTCCTCGATGAGCTAATTTTACGTGTACAAAAGTCTAACGTCGCTAGTTGGCTATTTTTAACTACTCGAATAAGTTTCGAACATAACGCGACTAATTATTTTAAAATATGTGTAAAATACTGAATCTACTCGGACGATATGCATATGTATGTATTACGAAGTGTTTCGTAAGAAATGTACATGCACGAAAAGCTTCGTATTATTCGAACGCGCATCTTCAAGGAGACGCGACTCGCTACCGTAGCTGTTGACATTTTTACTACTTTGGTCGTTACGCATACGTAAGCTTCATCTGTCTAATTACCTTTGGTAAATTGTTCGTTGACGTGTAACTCGAACTACTGGCAACTGTACACTTGCCTTGTTTGCCGTCCGGTGTTAACTGCGCAAAGAAATTTACAAAAGTTTTAAAAAAAAATTATCGCACAATTTCACACTGTTTTTGGTTATTTTTAACCTACGAGTAAGTAGATATCGCACCGATAAAGCTGTTTATTGTACACATCGAATATATGTACTCGCGACAGTATACAGGATAATCAACAGGTTGAATACTTTCTACACTACCTAATGCCCAATATACCGCGAGAAAAATATAAAATAGTACTTGAAAGCGATCACCTCTACACTGAAATACTATATACAACGATAAGGCTACACTTATCGGCTTATCAATTTTCTTCAAACAACTAACAATACCGTAAAAACAATTCAATTTTATTGTACATTCGACACTAAAATACGTACTTACTTACGTACGTGAATACTTCAGATCCGACTATCATGCTCAATTATTAGACTTCAGTATTAATTTCAAGTACGTTTTGACTTTTTTTTTTCGCTACAGAAATTACACGAACACACGTACCATTTGCGTCATTAATCAGTTAAATTTTTGAATTTTAAAAACCTTCGAAATTATTTCAAAAAGAAAAAAGGAAAACCGTCGTGTTTTATGAAGTCAGCTAGAAATATTTCAAATGGTAAAATTAAAGCAATTAAGTATCTATATGACAATCATAAAAATTGTGACGTTCATACGGATAATAGATTTATAATAACAACAACTACTACTAATACTCTAATGCTACAGAAGAGACTTTGAACTTTTTACACAATTTTTCGTCATCTCGAATGAAAATTTTTCAATTGCAATTCATTTAAAAACTTTCAGGTTCTCATCTCGCGCCTCTATTTTCCACCTAGTACGATAAAAAATTTTAAAGATGAGCCTAACTTCGATACGCTACTCAAATTGTCACGAAAGGAAACAAAACTTGAATTGAAAACGAGATAACAACGAGTAAAATAAGACCGAAAAATTCTACCTGATAACGATTTTTCATTCTTATTTTTGTGAAATGAATTACTTGATTTTTTACACAAAAAAAATGTATCTCTCATTTATGAGAAGAAACACGCACGTGCACGTTACAGTTTCATGTCAAGAAATGTTTCAACTAACCGCGAGGCTTGCCGTTTCTTTCATTTCAACGTGAAACGAGATGATCTGAACGTGATTCGATTCGTGTTCTTACTCGATGAGCAAAATCACAACAAGCTACGATTTTTTGGGGTCGTTACTGCCATTCAGTAGCGAGTACTCGGAAAGTACTAATTAGCCTCGGAGAGAATACATAATTAGTAAAAACCCAACATTCAAACGAATAATGAGTAGCGGAATTTAGGAAGCTAACTACACGAATATTTTTTTAAACCATCGAAAAAGTACTACTTATCCGCTGAATATAAATAATCGAATTATTTTTCATTAGGCAAAACAAATAGTTAACAAGCTACGTATATAAATAGGTGAAAATTTCCCAAATTGAAAAATAAAAAAATTAAAACTTATTACCTTAGAACGATAACTATTTTCGTGATCCACACACATACAAAGAAGCATTTTTCATCGTTTCACGCTCGAAATGATTCGAATAGGAATGAATTTTTAAAAAATTTACGCGGGTACCGAATTCGTTCAAATTTGCAATACTTCCTCATTCTGTATTGTTTACAGTGACAATATTTCAAAACGTGGCCGAAAAAGTAGAAAATAAAAATGATAAACACAGGTTTGAGTGAAGATAGCTCTAGAACTTGTACTCTAACTCTATTATGTACACGGGGAAAAAGCGAAAGCCATACAGCGACTACCTTAATAAGATCAAGCTGTTCCATGCTTTTGCGTCTCACCCTGTATCGCCTGAGTCCCGGCGACGCCTGGATGCTGGATGCTGTCGCTACTAGTTGAGCGGTTTCGGGCGACAGATCGTTCGTTTCACGACCGAGGATTTTTTTCAAATCCATTATATTAACGTGGGCGGTAGCTTGGCCGACGGTATCGCCGAGCTGGAAGAAAAATTACATTGTAATAGTACAAGTTACCTGCACCAGTACGAAGCATCAACACGTACCTCTTTCGATATGAGTAAGTGCTCTTCGGCGAATCTTAACGCTCGTTCGTGATCTTCCAGCGCTGTATAGGCGTTCCCTAAACTCCAGCAGGCTCGACCTATTAAAACACCAAAATCAAAGTTTATCATCGTCACAAGCTAAACAACAACTATCCAGGGGCTTACCTTCGCCAACACGGTCTTGTAGCTGTTGAGCAATTAGGTAATGTCGTAAATGGTACTCGATGGCTGTTGTATAATTATGGAGTAAGGTGTACGTGTTTCCTAAGCTGTAGCATGCTTGCGCTTCGACAGCTTTGTCTTGTAATTCTTGAGCAAGACTCAGTGTTTTCCTGAAATGACGCACGTAAAAAATATCAACGTTGAAACTTAGCTAACCGAAAGTACCGAATCGAATTTCCAAGTTACTTGTAATGCTCGGCTGCTTTTTCGAATTCGCCCAAAAATATATGCGAGTTTCCCAAATTGCTATGGGCTCTACGTTCAGCAGCTTTATCTCCGAATTCACGGGCGATTTGTAATCTCTGCAAAGTGTTTACTTCAGTTTTAGTAATTATCGCGTGAAATATGGATGAACTAACGAGCTACTCACTTCTTCGTGATAACGAATTGCTTCTTGAAAATTTCCCAATAAATAGTTCGTATTTCCTAGATTTCCACACGCACGCCCCTGAGCTGCCACATCGCCCAGTTCTTTCATCAGAACTAAATTATCCCTTAAGAAAAAAAACACACCATCGTAATTAATGTCGTTGAGAAATATTTCAAAATAGAATCGTCATGTTTTGTTTACTCGTAGTATTTGACAGCTTGCTTCAGGCAACTTTTTACTTCTTCGGAAAATTCGCCGGGATCTTGTTGGCCAACTCTACCAATGTGCTTACCTTTAGCGTGATAAACATTTCCCAAATTGTACAGAGCTCTACCTTCACTTAGCTGAAAACATATCAAATTAATTTACAAAAATGATTTGAAAAGGCTAAAATTTAATAATTACAAAGGATTACTTTATCGTTCAGTTCTTGCGATATTTCTAAATGGCGTTTACAACAAACCACTGCTTCGTCAAATTTGCCCATTACTTTAAGAGCGTTTCCGAGATTTCCGCTGGATTTAGCTTCGCCAAGTTTATCACTCATTGTTCTGTAAAAATGTGATCGATTGATTAATTCCGATGTATTTTGGTTTGAAGTGAACTTCTTCTCCAGATGAAAACTAACCTCGCCAAAGTAAGATCATGCTTATGATACTGAACAGCTTTCGCGTAATCACCCAAATAAAAATAGGCGTTTCCGAGTTGACTATATATGGCACTTAATGTACGTAAATCTTCTGTACCAGCTTGGATAGCAGCTTGAAAGAAAGCCACACCAGCTCTACAATCGCCCGATTTACACAGACGTTCTCCTTCCAAAGCTAACTCCAGGCACATATTTCCGGAATCGGTATAGTTCTAAAAAATTAAAGCGTGAAAAGAAAAGTGCATCAAGTTGAATAATTTATGTTTCTCACCATACCGCATTTTCGGTGCTGGAATTAGTATCTTCATCCTTGGAAGCCATATCGTTGGAATGGTTAGAGTATTTCAAATACTTGGAACCTATTACATGATTGATATTAGTACTTTTAAGGTAAAGTTTGTAAAAAGTGAATCATCGAATAAGCGTTCATTAAACTAAGTGATAAACGTACCTGAAATTCAAAACGAGTCCGACCTTCTGCGTTCATTTACATAATTAAAAAATGCAAAATGGGCGAGCCCTTTTGGAATGTACATCAACTTTCATCGATTAGAGTACCAAAAATTTTACGTTGCTCGGTAAATGAGTTATAGCTAAAATAAAAGTTTTCCAATAACAAGTTGAGAAAACGTTAACTTCATTACAAAATTTTAAAATCAAATTATGTTTACAGTTTCCAAAACCACAAATCAAGAATCATTTTTTTTTTTGATAATTTTTTATTGACGTCGGGGAAATTTGCGAATGATTTTGTTCATGTTTTCAAATTTTCAAAGGGAACCGCGCATCGGGCCAATGAACGTAAAATTTCATCGCAGGTTCGCGTCGTTCTATATTGACACTCACGTGTGTTAATAATCAAAGCTCGAATAAAATATAAAATTCAACTTTTTTCTATTTTTCAAGTTTACTTCCCAATATTTTTGAATTAAATAAAGTTTTTGTCAAAATTCAAAACGATAATTAACCATTATTGTTTTTAATTGTTTTGATAAATGAATAATTGAAAAAAAATAAATAAATAAGCAAACGATTTTGCGTTTGCTACTGAGCAAACATGATATTCACCGCTGACGAACGCTTACGTCATTGCGCTTTTAGTTGTTCGCGTGTTTTGTAATTTCTTGCACAGTTTCATGTTATATTGATAAAATATTCGGTTTCGGTACTTTAATTAATCGAATTAATAACTGTCCTGTCGTGTAATTCGCGTTTTCATCTTGTAAGTTCATCACCCGAGGGTAACATTTCTTTCAAAGTAAGCAATCGCGAAATACCGTAGCTGAGAAATTCTTCCCGCCAAACCACCGACGAAGACGAACATATCGAGTGATATTCTAACTCTCCGTCTCTTCTATAGAATTTCTTACATTTATTATTGGTTCGAAATCTCTGCAATCATGGCTGGTTACACGGGTGGACCATACAGGGACCAACAACATCATTGGAATCAGGAATCTTCGTATAATTTCGAAGTACCGCAAGACCAATTCGCACAGGAGTTGTAAGCATACTCATCTACTTTCATCCACGTAATCATTTACTCGATAGTTATTACGTATTTGTTATAGAAATTTCCAAAATTTCGTACCTGAGCGGTCTCAGATGAACGAAAATAATCCATATCTGAATCCAGTATATTCGCCAGCGTACCAGGGGAATATATTTACGCCGTTGGATACTGCTGCTCCTGAGAAATACAGCACCGGAGGAGAATTTGATGATGAACCGCCGCTCATGGAAGGTATAATAATTCGATTTTTAGTTTTAAAAATTTCCTAGTAACTTTCGAAAAATGTTGTTTTCCTTTTATTCCGTCATGTTGCAATTTTGAAAATTGAACAAGTTTGAATTCCATGGGAAAATTGCATTATTCGAATTTTTATTTAAATTGAATTGAATTTTTTGAAGTCCTAGTAAGTATCTAAGTAATATTAATGCCATTTTGTTTTTTGTTTACAGAACTGGGAATAAATCCGGAGCATATTCTACAAAAGGTTAGTTCAGTAACAAAAATATTACTTATTAAGTAAGTAATGTAAGTATCTATGTGAAATTTTCTGATTTTTTTTTCCCAAATAATTGCGGGTTGCTGATTCAGGTGCACACTGCACACTTAATGACGTCATTTTTTTTTCAAGTCGAGAGTAGAATTGATCATAATTATGTGTTCATCTAAATGTTGTCACATCATCACGATACATTTTGTGATCATCGTGGAATGGATGACTGGATGTATTGTGCGTAGATTTTCGATTGAACAATATGCCGTTATTTTAAACACAAACAGTACGAGTGATAGCTTGAGAAAAAGAACACTAACGATACAAATTTAATCGTCTTCAAACAACTTTATCTCTATATCACCGAGAAAAAGTTGTAAGTTTGCGATCGAACCAGCAGGCTTTATAATATCTTTAAAATATTCTTCGCGTCGTGCCAAACACCTAAACAAAAAATAAAACTTGCTCTCGTAATTGTTGGAAAAACAAAGCAACAAGCTTGGCGTCGAGTTTGCCGGCGCGGTACGAATTTTAAAATTTTCCAGCTAGCTCGCACCTTCATCAATACACAAATCGTGTTTCGTACGAAGTTGGTACGTTGCAAAACTTTACGCAAAAATTACATGTACCATATTTATAATTCGCATTTGTAGAATATTTTAGGCTCTTGGTACGTTTCTCAAAAAAATTAGAACCCCGAAGAAAGAAAAAATTATGCGGTGGAAATCGGCGGCATAGCTACGTGTTTGTGATCGTGCCTTGTTGGGATAACGAATAGACTATCTGTGAACGGACAATTAATCGTTTTCGGCGAATAATCCGAAAAGAGCGACGCGACAAGGTTTATTCGTATTTATAGGTGAACGAAATTATGCAACGAATACACTTAGATTAACTGGATGTAATAAATATCGAGCGAAGCATACAGGCACGGCCGCGTATAATAATTATGATGATTTGGTACGTTATGACCGCAAGTGTTCCGCAGATTAAGGGATAAACGCGGCGGATATCTATATGGATTGCACACATACATCGATCGAGTGGCTTAACTAGCTTTTAATTACTCTGGCAGAATTATAGCGCGCTAACCTTTGTCGTTAGAAGGCCGCCACATCGAATGGGCGTATAATTGGAATGTATCGAATTTAATTAAAATCAGGATTGTACCTGTTTTGCATTATTATGCCTGAATTTCGTGTCGGCGTTTCTAGTTTGTACGTATTTCGCAGTTAATTAAAGACCGAATTCGAATTAATTCGTCTTTGATCCAATTATAAATGTCGACGCATTACTTACGAGTTTGCAGCAAACAGTGTTTTATGTTTCACCCTCGTCGAGCACCGAAGCACAAGCATTGATCTGAGATACTTTTTAAATGACAGAATGCATTTTTTTTCTCAAGTTGGTTGGATGTGAAGCGAACTAGAAATCTTTATTCACTTTGTTGATTCTATCTGCTGAAATATTCGTCGAGAAGTTTATCAACTCAATCTTTGGCAAATAATAATAATTAGTGTTCCCCGAACATTCGAATATCCGAACTTCCGAATAGTTATTCGAATATCAAACGAATATTCGAATAGGGAAAACGAGTAGTGAATTCTCGATTCTAATTGACAGTTGAGCGTATCACTGTGGTGAAATGATATGTGTACTTAGCTAGTCAGAATTTCCAAAAACATACAAAATTGATTTTTTGAAAATTTTAAAAAATTAAAAATTATGAAGCGAACCTGTGTTTTTATTCGGATAACGTCATTCGAATATTTTTATCCGAACTACCTATTCGGTTATTCGAATGTTGGGGGAACACTGATAATAATTCAATGAACGGAATCAAGTTACCGGAAAATCATCGTACAAAGTGGCGAAAAATTTATTCATCGGTTTCGTCTATTTTTCTACCCTTGAATTCTCAAGTTTCACCTAAAAATTGGACAGGTCTAGTCGAAATGGCAATTACTGAATTCTTTTCTGTTCAAAAGTTCCCGTACAGTGAATAAGCCGAGCAGAAGACGAAGCCAGAATAATCATCGCTGCGTTGTAGAGTACAGAATAAATCAACCAGCAGCGAAGGAGGCCAGCAAAAAAAAAAATAAATAAAAGAAGGAAAAATATCGAATTTCCGACCATCGGTCGTAACTCGTTGGACATTTAAATCAGGCAACAAGTTGTGACATCGAGTACGCTAATTCGTCAAGCTCGTCGGCAATGTACCTACCTTCCGAGCTGCACCTCCGATTTCCACCCCTTTTCTGACACTTATATCGTTTCGTTACCGTGGTTGGGCAGCGATAACGGCGATGATGTTTGCATTACCAAATTATTTTCCAAACTCGCGTTAAATAAATTGCACGAATGATTCAGTTCGCAGCGTTGGCCGGATACGTCGCGTCAATGTCGTCGCTGTACGGTTAATTAAATAGTTTTTGTCGATGTCGCATCTTCGCCGCTCCACCAACCCAGCCAGGAGTACTTTTCTCACTGTCATTGGTGTTGCGCGCCATACCGCACGTCAAGTCAACTTTGCGTTGGTTGATTTCACCTACAGTATACGAAACTTATCAACGGTTGTTCGGAAATGGATTTTTATCGCGTTACGATATTATCTCGTATGGTTGAAAACGACGAGACTGCTTGTAATACGTATATTAGGGTGGAGTGAAATAAAAAACATACCTTGGATTTTGACCAAATTTGGTGGGGTAGTTTACTTTGAGTGAGAGACATCCCAAAAAAATTTTGAGCTCCCTAGGTGCAAAGGGAGGGGAGCAGGAGGTCCCCAAAGT
>FIZT01014854.1:0-12101 GCA_900065295.1 Paracoccus marginatus | reverse complement strand
CAGGTGCAAGGGGAGGGGAGCAGGAGGTCTCCAAAATGCACCTCCTCATGAAAAAGCAATATTTTTTGTGTTTTTTAGCCCGTGGAAATGGTGTGAGAAGCTCTGTTCAGCACCTGAAAAATTTCAATTTCAGTTCCTGCATCTTCCTATACCATTGCCATCTTTCTCGGATCAAAACTCAAGGGGTTACCCGGGGGTGGAAAAGTTGCAGATCAAAATTTTCTACATAATATAGGAATATTGCGATCTGCAACTCTTTAATTCCCGGGTAACCTCTTGAGTTTTGATCCGAGAAGTAAGTCACACCGTTTCGGAGTTATAAGGGAAAATGTTTATTTTGGGGGCGAGGGTTGCTCAAAATGGCCGCCATTGTGTAAGTAGGGCCACCTTTTTTTTGAGGACAACCGCCAGAAATGTTCCTTAGGATGTCTCTTTCAGAGGATCGGCAGGGGGTGCAGGACTTCTCTATGCTGGCTCCCCGACTAATTTTAATAATTTTTTGAAAAAGTAATGAAGATGATTTTAAAAAATAAAAATATGACAAACAAGGGTCAATTGATCAATTCAAATTTTAATATGTTGAGAAAATTGTAGTGAGATCACCAAATTATGTCAGCTATAATTTTCCACAGGTTCCCAGTTCGGATCATTGGGACAATTTCAGAATGTAAATCACATTTCATTAATTTCAAGTCTCTACTCTACAAATATGCAAATACTCGTATTTTATTCTTCATGTAGATACGTATTTTTGTTACACAGTAGTAACCTGTATTGGGAACTTATCGCGCACTACCTTGTGTAATTAACCGAATGTATTATACGACACTGTATCCAATATTGGTATCAAATTATTATAATCACCAATGGTTCTATTTTTCAATAGGTCACCAACCCATTCGGTTGATCGACGTCATTCCTCTCTGCACTCCTTCACTCATACTGAAATTCCAAACAAACGTACAGCAAGCCGCGGAAAGGAAACTGAAACTGACCTAGGAGAAAAGCAGCGGAAAACGTGCATCGCGTACGATGGTCATTGTGCGGTGCTCGAGAGGTGGCAAAGTTGGCGCCGCGCCGCGCTGCTGGTGCGTTGTGTCGCTGTCGTCGTCGTGTCGTTTTTGTCTCCCGAAAAACGTCTCACTAGTCGCAACCGAGAAAAGTTCTAATTACATAATAAGTAATCAAGTTCAACGAACCGCGTAAGCTACCTGTTGTACACGCGGGTCGTACTTACCGAAACCGATATTGTGCGCGAGCAAATAAACACCTCAAGTTTTTCTGCCGTCTTATCAAATATTCATAATACCCTATAAAAAATATTAAAAAAATTTTCTTTTCGAAAACGAGTTCGAGTTCGTGTTGCGCGTTCATCAGGGTCAACGAGTTAATCTACACTGAAACTCCTTGGTGTGTAATTTGTTTACTTCCCGTTGCCGAGTATTGCTTTTGATTTCATTAGAGCTTTATCAGTTTTACGAAAATAAGTGTAAACGCCCGTACAGTGAGACACACGAGAAGTACTTGTACTACCTAGCTGACTAAGTTTGTTTGCGAAAGCTTTCTAGTGACTTTGTTTTCGTTTTTTTTTTTCAATTTTTCATCGAATCGCAAATACGTGTACGTCGATTATGGAACCAGAGTGGAGAATTTTTATCGCTTATTTTTGCTCAGTTGCTGGCTAATTGGTGAGTTTTTACGAATATTTTTCATTTTTTTAAGTATTCATCTGCCGATTCGATGAAATGAATAATTACCCACGTGTATGATATGTTTTTCAAAAGTTTGCTAAATTAAAAAAAATGCTGTTCTTTTTACGTATTTTGAGTAGAATAAATAAGGTAGTTTTTTTTTTTTAATTTTCAATCGAAAGTATATTTACTATTGTCTAATTTATGCTCTCATTATCCGAAAAAATACTACATACCCAGTTTGAAATTTGGAAGAGAGACATACCAACCTACCTGTGTATTTTTTCTTCACATGTGCGATTGAGTAAAAGGTAACAAAAAAAAATTACAGCGATGAGAAATAAATGAGATTGTTTTCCTCCCTCTTCTCCCTGCAGTACGTACAAAATGCTGTGAATTTAAAAATTTTTAAAATTACGTCAGTCAATACGGACTTGATTCTCATATTTACCGGCATCGTATTTCTATGTATTTCCGAAGGAAATGGATACAGCTTAGATCACATTATAGAGACCTTCACGAACTGTAGAGTTTTTTATAGATAGGTAGGTAGGTACGTACAAAAAACCATTCAACTATACACTCGTAGGTAATATTAAGGCGGCATTAGTTTAATAGATTAGATACAAACATTTGATTTCAAGCGTAATTTCAAGGCGAACGATTGATTTTCGCAGTTGAAAGACAAGGCATGGACATAGGCCGCAACACAAACCAGTTTCTAATATACCTCGACTTATCGAATTTTTCTAGTTCAAGGATTGTAACATGAGATAGATAAAAAGAGGAATAAAATAAAAAAAAAACTAGTAAAGCTATACGACCGTACATTGCAATATTATCAAAGGACTTTACAGCGAGCATTATTCTTTTTTCATTTCCGCACTGCATAGGGAGTTGGCAGACATAAGCAGACATTTATGCAAACGACCTTAAATGTATACGTACACGCATCTTTGCAGCCTCACATCGAAAAAAGTATCGTAAAAACAGGATGCAATAAAAATAATTTTTAATGCAATTATTTGTTCGAGTATTGAAGGTCATGGCGGATTTCATGCTACGAGTATATTCTCACGGATGCATGACGCAAAGACCCATGCATTTGTTAGGTATTTCCTTATTGTTACCACCTCATATTTTTTGAATTCGATTTGTGGTTCATTTTTTACATTTTTTTGAAACCATTCGATCGCAAATAAATATTTTGGTTGAATTGAAGATAACATAGACATTTTTCTTTTCTTTTTTTTTTTTGTCGAGGATAAATTCCACACACGGATAACGCTCGATCAGTGTATGGGTCGCGCGTCGCGTCACTTTATCTCGTCGACAACATTGAAATTAAACTGTTAAGGTCAGACTGAATTTTATTGAGAGTAGATCTCCTTTGGCGGGTAACACTAGAATTGCCTACTTCCTCAGTGACGTAAACATTTTATAACCTCGACTTTTGGTGGAAATGTAAAAAATTCGATCACATAGTCGCCAAATAGGTACAGGTACCATACGTGCATATTATTTTGAAATAATAAACCTTGAAATTTTCTTGATGGTTGACCCTACTTCGTGGTCGTTTCGACGTGATGCCAACCATGCCCAAGTAGGTGAGTACTAAAATTCTCGACGATTGAAGGGGATTTAAAAAGATTCCTATTTTCTGCAGCCAAAATTTAGAAAGAAGTAGTGACACAAGGATTCCACAAAATGCGGGTAATTAATTTAAAAAGAAGGAAACCTCAAAAATTAACTTGTTGAAAAAAAAATAAACGATAGGTAAATATAATGAAGAACCTAAACAAGAAGAACCACGCAAACAAGAAATTGGAAAATTTCAAACAATTTCGAAATTTTTAAAAAATTGACGACTGTTGAAAAATTTACAATTTTTTCTAAAAATTCATAACTTTGGAAAAATTGACAAAAAGTTCGGAAAAATTAAAATATTTTGAAAAACTGGTTTTTGAAAAATTGAAAAATCTAGAAAAGATGCTCAATCTCAAAAATTTGACGAATTTCAAAAGTTGATGAGTTTTGTAAAATTGACTGATTTAGAAAGATTGACAAGTTTCGTAAAATTGACGAGTCTTGACAAATTCAAAAATTTTGAAAAATTGACAAATTCTGAAAAATTCAAAAATTTTAAAAAATCGACGAATTTTGAAAAATTCAAAAAACTGATGAATTTTGAAAAATTCAAAAATTTTAAGAAATCGACGAATTTTGAAAAATTCACACTCCTTTTTTCATATTTTTTGATTTTACGGGAAAACTATGAGTTTTTAAAAAAAAAAAATAAAAGAAATAAAAGTTGTACGTAAAACATTGAATTTTCTTATATAAAAGATTTTTAGTTGATTTTTTTTTTCAAAATAGGCAATGCACTACCTACGTAACATATTTTGAAATTCTACCAAGTATTTCAAAAACTTTTCATGCAAGCTACATAGGTACTCAACGGTCTTTTGGAGTTACGTGGTCTTAGCAGAAGTGAATGTCGAATGAGAGTAATGTACTGAGTTGAAAGAAAACTCAAGTTCAATGGCATTGCAATGGCAACGATGACATGCACTCTTCACAATGTCTCTCACTTCTGGCACATACCTACTTATTACATGTTCTTGTTGACGTTGAACTCGCTACTGCTGTACAAATGAAACCGCATTTAACAAAATATTTTAATATGAAAAAAATATTTGCGTACGTGTGTGTATAAAAAAAGTACTTCGGTATAAAAAGAAAAAAACGGTTAGGTATACGTATAACAATGGTTATGCTGATAATATGTCTTTTAAACGATAATGACTTACGATGTACTACATGAACGTACGTCAGGTACATTTATGAATGGCCAAAATGGAGTGGACAATGCAATTGTCGAGATGGTCAATGGCTATGGTATGTGGGCAGGTACTCGTACATCCATCATACGTTTTACGGGCCGAGACCAATGCATCGTGAATTGTAAGTAATGAATGAAATGGACGGTAAATCATCATTTTGAAAGTCTTGAAAAATTGGTAGGTAACTTTAAGCGGGAGGGAATATAACATCGAAATCAAAATTATTGAACACTTTGTTGTATATTTCGGTAAAAGCCGTCGATACTAATTCATTGACGAACGGTCTAACAACTACAAATCCCGGCCTCCAAGCAGGCGAATTGATCATCCTGTCTAATAAATTTTCTGTAACAACAAAAAAAAAAGAAACATAAGTCCCAATTATAGGTAGGTACGCGATAAAATATTTACTAAGCAATTTTTTTTTCAGCGCATTTCATAGGCTGAACGTTATAGCAAATTTTTATCTACTCGGTCGTTTACACGTATTTAGTTAGCATCGTGTCGAAATTCGTTTACACGCGTAAGTCTCCGCGTCAGCAATATGGCCATTAGCACGAAAAAAGTTCTGAAATTGGTTGCGAATAAAGTGATTGACGTAGTTTTTGAAAAATACGCCGACGACAAGTTGAAAAATTCCGCCATCGAACAGTTCTTTACGAAATGCGAAAACTATAAATTGATCACATTGTGCGCCGTATTCACCAAACAGTTTACTCCGCAAGATGTAACCAAGGGATTTTTGGCTACGTTATTCAATCCATTGTACCAGCAATTACTCGATCAAGTTTCCAAAATTTTGCTTAATTTGCGGCAGAATTTGTTTCGAGTGTAATAATTTTATACCGTCTGTTATTGTATCTGTACTACTGCTACTCGTTTCGAATATAAGTTGACGATATTACCTATCTACTTATATATACTTTGTGTACACTTCTTACGTACGTATTGTTGGGTGAAAAATAAGAAAAACACGAAAAACACGAAAATAACTTATAATTAAATTTCAATTAGTAGAGCCCGTCATTAAAATTGGATTTGAATTTATGGAGTAATTTTTTTTTCATCAAGAAGTTACGTAATATATGCACGCATACATTTATGCAAAAATGTCATAGGTACCAATTATCGTTCAAAATTATGTAGGAAATTTGGAACGTAACGGTGTGGTGCTTGATCAAAAATACCCTAGGTTCTCTAAAAGCTCTGCTGTGGTAAGAAGGTCAAGCGGCCTCTCGTGGAATTTTGCCAAAATTTTCGATTTTTTTTTACCTTTCATCTCACATTCTGGGACTGGAACCCGAAAGTGAAAGGTAAAAATTTCATCTCGACGAGTTTTCTACTGATTTCTCTCAAACTTGGTTCATGAATGGAAAAAAATTTGTTTCATGGAAAAATGGTATTGACAAATTTTTTCAATAAAGATAACACCATGTTGTGGGAGTAGATAAAAACTTTACTATGAAAAAAATCACTGAAATAAGAAAAGATTTTTTTGGCAAAGAAAATAGGTACTTTCAATTAATATAATTTTTGGTGAAAAAATAATTCGTTTCAGATCACTAAAATGATCTTGAATTTGATTTTGAATATTCCAGTGGGTCATGGGCTGATTTTTTTTTCTTCATTTTACTGACTGTTTCATAAAAATCAGAGTTTTATCAAATTTTTGTGAGGAAGAAGGGTAGTACAGAACCCAAATTTCCAAAAACCTGACTTTCCCCCATTTTTTCTTTCATCTAGAAACCAATTTTTTTCCACATTTTTTAAAGCCAGTTTTTCCCCTCTAAGAAATCAATTTCGCCAATTTCACGTAGAACGTAGAACGACCACTTGAGGAGCTTAAATCGTGGTATTTGACCTGCTGAACTCGAACCCGCAATTGATTTTTTTCTTTATTTGACCACCTTTCATGTTCAGCAAAATTTGAATTCTAGGTCTAAATTAGGTATTAAAAAACCGAAATCGTGAAAAATTTATAAACTGGGGAAAGTCAAATTCATGATCGTTTTGGTGGTCAAAAAATTCAAAAAAAAATTACACAACACTCCCCTCTTGTAGCCCAACCTACGTAGGTACTAAGTTTTGAAATTTCAAAAAAACTAATGAGATTTATATTTTTTTTGTTTGTTCACAGGTTGTTCACACCTTGCGACGTATTCATTAAAATTGGACAAGGCTGGAAATCACGTTGTTACATTCACATATCAGAATGTACTTACACCTAGCTTTGGTTTAAAATTAAGTCAACGATAATTTACAATTTCAACACGATGTCATCTTTAAATAATATAAATAATGTATTAGGTACGCGTGTTTCTGTTTGCCAAAAACGACTATGCCTAAGTAGGGACGTATGGGTGCCAACGCACTTACCCATTCGCGTTCTGCCCCGTAATAAATTGCTGATATGCAATTTCATATCGCCGATTTCTTGAACATCGACGTTCACTTTAATTGACTTAGAATTTCTTGGTTTACTCAACGTTGTGGTTTGATTGAGTTCGTCTGTAATTAATAACTAGATGATTAACTACCTGTATACCTACAATTCTACATATAGTACAAGCACGTAAGTACATACTTATATGTTGAACAATACGCAGGAAATAGTAAATAATACCTACACGTCTGCAGTCTAGATAAATTACAAACCTTAAACACATACGTCTGCTGATACCAAGTACTTATTTTTGAAATAACACTATCAACCGCTGACCCGTAAACAATAATTTACCGCATTGCTCGAGAAATATTACGTGATTACTTTTTAGCAACTGCTATTTGTGACTATCTTTATAGTCGTGTTTTTGTTATATCTCTTCATAAATACCTACTAAGTATATAGGTACATGCCAGAGTGACATGTACGCGAGCTTTATCAAAAAATTATGAAGGAGATCGATCGTGTAATGATCGCATCTCCAATCAGCCAATTTCATTTAGGTACTCTCCAATCTCGATGCAGCGCAGAACGTGCAACAATTAAATTGAATACTCTAATAACTCCGCGTACATAGATAGGTACATTTTGCTCTTTCATTAAGGAAACAGAACCCATTCATCGTAAAGTCGACTGTGCAGATAACGTGTGAGTCATTATTAATTTTTAGCTTACACAATACCGGTACGGCTACCTTCATGTGGGATCTAGGTGTGTCGAGGAACCACTCGTGCAACCGGTTTTAATTTACATTCCTTGTCAGTAAAGACCATAGGCAACTTTTTCGACGATCGGGCATCTTGTCGAATAAATTGCCTAATCAGAAGTCTGAAGGTATATTTTATTCGACGTCCAAAAAAATTTCAATTCGTAACTTTTTAAATCTCCGGGGAATGCATAAATAAAATTAGAAGAGCACGCGTGCTTATGTGTAGGTACTTACATAATGATAAATTGAATTGGCCCTTGTTATAATTCGGACTCAGAATTAAGCTCTCGAATTCGTATTCTCCTTCTAAGTATTTATCCGGAAAATACTGGGTCAACTGCACCGTATTCAATTTCAAATTGCTCCTGAGATGAACATTGAAAAACAAAAAAGAATCAACAATACGATCATTAATCAGCTACCCCTCTGAGAACGTCCAGGGTTGCCATTGAAGAAACTCGGTTACGGTTATGTTAACCTTGCACCTTCGTGTATGCGAGTACCTACCTATGTATCGCTTTACCTGTTGTGCATTACAAAAAACAAAACCATTTCGCGCTTACGATCTGAAAATAAAATCTCTAACATACTTGAATTTTGTGATATCAGATAACCTCCATCCGCTCTCCATAACATTTTTCAATTTCAGCTTATAGCCGAACGATGGCCCTCCTCTTTTCAGAACCACTTCTTTAGCGTGTATCGGATCAAAAGCGGGAATATTCAGTTCTGGAATACCTTTAAATCAAATACAATTCGTTAAAATTAAAACCAGAAATGATGGGTAAAATTTTATTCACCAAGTAGGTAGATATAAGTTACGTAACTTGACAAATTGCACGAATTTAGTTCACCATTAGGAACCGGTAAAGTGAAATATCATAAAAATAAGTACCTCATAGGTACTGCATATGGAAATATGTACCTAGTACCTAGTGCCTACATTACATATTACTTTCCTACCCTTGAAAAAATTCAACTCATCGTTATTATCGAAGAGTGAAAGGTAAACAATAAATCATGAAAATAAGCGAAATCTTTTAAGGAAGAACAAACGCTCGCATCGTCGCTTTGTATCATCGTAATCAAAAATTCTCTTTATACCACCGCCTGTCTCGCCGATGATTAACGCTTTTTTATTGAAAACTTCCTATTAAGTATGTACATATATCTACCTACCTAATCTCGATTTAAACGGTCGTTAGGTAGGCCGTTTTAACTATTGTTGTCATGATTATCAAGTAAGTACGTGGAATATTTTTGCTTAAATGAATCTAGGTAGGTACCTGGTACCTACGTACATTCAACATACCTACACGTATTTATCGAGTTATTAATCTTCGCAACTTCTTTTTTTTGTGCAGCTGATGATGCAGCAGCTAGTTAGGTAGGTACTTAGTGTGTAGTTGGAGTTATTTTCTATTTATCGTGACATTATATAGCAGTACTAAAAGCTAATTCTTCCGCAATTATAAAAGTCAAAAAATATGTATTGATTAATACCCATCTCGAAATCATTAATCTTGATTTTATCACGACTTTCTAAATTTTATGTGCTGAGTGGTGATGACTAGGTACTTCGTACGTATCTGGTACCATACCTTCCTGAAGATCTTAGCAAATCACATATTTTGAAAGAAAAAAAAACTGCCGCTACCTACTTAAGTATGCTTTAAAAATTTAACAGTGACTTTAGTGCGACTAAATATAGAGCTGGTTCAATTTTGACTGAATTTGGTGCCAATCGAAGTTCAAGAATTCAAAATATCGAAAAAGAAAGATGCACACATTTTTTTTCGAATTACACACGAAGTAAATAGTGCAAATTTGACCCTACTACACGTATGTTGAAAAAAGAAAATTATTTTGAGCTTTTTTTTTGAAGCCATGTAGATACCTTAGTATGCCTGGGTAGGTATATGCCCATACTCGCAGTGATCAGCGAGGTGGTCTTACTCGTAGAGTTGAAAATGTAAGTATGTCACAGTTGGTTCGCCAACGCATAAAGCATGACTAGCCAACGAAATATAGGTAACACATAATAAGGTGCGTTATTCTGTGGGCACCGGTAGGTAAAGTATTATATAACGAAATGATGTTTGACTTTTACCTTTTGGTATGAAAGATTTGACGTTATTTAATCCGTCTCGTACGCATTTGTCGAATTCTGCCGAGTTTCTTTTGCAAAGTGCGAAATTTTCGGCTGTAAATACATACAAGAAAACTGGGTTAGAGTTTCGTTACAAAAAGTATTCGAACATCGTGGTCATTGCTAAATTGATATACGACGATATTTGACGACATTATTAAGTGTACCTATTTCGTATCGTCGAGATGACGTCTCATTTTCATTCGCAATTCCACCTTGTACCATGAAAAAAAGTTATGCCCGTCGTACGACGAACGTGTATAACTATAAGTAAATAATCAAGTAAGTAGGTGCTTAGCTGCGTACATCTACATACATACGTGCGTGCGCAATTTCGCTAAAAAAAATAATTTCAATTTCGTAATTAAACAATGTCAAAAACTTGAAAAATTATAAACAGGTTCGTTAAGTTCGGCAATATTGCAGTTTTTCTTGCGGGTGTTGCGGTAACATCGCTCAGAAATACACGTAGTCGACTGGTCAACTTTACCCCGCGCCTTACCGCGTCACCAAAGTACCTACATAGAAAATTGAAGAAAAAAAAACGCCAACAACGAAACTAGTTCTGAGAATAAGCGACGAACGTCCAGATTGAACAAACCAAATAGTCGTACATTAACGTAACTTGAACTGGTTCAATGTACTATCAAAGTGAAAGTAAGTATTTTATATGCCGGCGCGGCTGGCACATTTTGTTTCTACCATTTTTTGACTCTATTCGTAAAAGTCTATTTATGGGCGTTGCTTTTGCACGAGCTCATTGATGTTTCCATTAATTGGTTGTAAAATAACTAACCGGTTTCGCGTGTAATTTCAATTCGCCCAACACGTGCCGACGTGCTCATTACGATAACCCAGACTTTGAATATCGATTGCTTGGTGACTTTTATAATATTCAAGAGTGTACTTGATTTACTACACATGCAACCGCATGTAGCGAGGAGACAATTGCATATGTGACTAATCTGTCTGATTGGGTGTGTAGTCGCTGTGTCTTAAATTGGGTACTCTTCTTCATCGGTCGCATTTTAGCAAAAACTTCATTTTTTAATAATTATTTTACTGATCCAAAATTATGCGAACTAACATTAGGAATACCTATGCATATGTAAGTAGGTCGATGAATATATAGATACACCTATATTTCGAGTATCAATGAACACCTGCAGCTTGGATTTTCATACATATTTTTTTCTAAGTAAAAGAAAGAAAAAGAAAAGAACGGCTACAATCTGATCAACGTTTGAATTACGATTATAATATTTCGTACGATAAGCAATCATCTCAACTTGTTACCACTTGTGTTCTACTTTTTAATAATCGAGCTTATGTAATTGTTATTTTTTGTTACGCGTCGTTATTAAACTAGGTACCTAATACCTACATAGATGTACTTCTACTTGAACCTGCGCTTATTCTATCCCGCACAGTGTACTGTAGCTGGGTTTTTTCCATTTTTTATGATAATTATTGTGGGTGCGTTAGTACCTACAAATACATATATGTAGGTAAGGTATAGAGATGGCGATGGAAAATAGGCCTAGACTGCGTTAAATCAATGGTGTCGAAAAATCACGAATGCAACTCGAAAGAAATATTTCGATATTTTCACTCCAATCAACGAATAGGTGTATGAATGTGCGTACCTATTATCTATAGAAGACCTACGCGAGTTGCACAGCACAACCTATAAGATGCAAACTTATCATCGCTAATTGCCATTTTTTTTTCTCATGCCGTCAATATCTACGCGAGCAAAAGAGAATTACAATCGTAATAGTTTTTCCACTTTAGTGGAATTGTTCGCATTCTTATCACGTTTTTCAAAAACATTACAAATTACTCAATACTGGTTCGCTGAACTATACGACCTAGGAGATACGAGTATAGTATAGTTTCGAAATCACAGAACCTAACTATAAACAAATCTTGCGAATTGTGAACTTCAGACACCTAGTTATTGCCTCACCATGAAGATATATTTATCCTATATTCGTTCCTCGAGAGAAAAGAAATAAAGCTGATGTTAGGCCTACTTGATAATGAAGAAAATTAACTCGTCGAGGTAGTATATTATGTATGGTTAGGGTGGCCCTTATTTTCGAAGTTCGGTTTTTTGGGGGGGCTAAAGTGAAAATGGGTTCCTTATCACCACAAAATGATACTCCAAAAATTTCAGCTCATTCGAATAATATTTACCCGTGCCACCGGGCCCCTCTTTTTTCTTATGGGATTTAACATAGGATAAGGCATAGTGAAAACAAAA
>FIZT01014815.1:0-10001 GCA_900065295.1 Paracoccus marginatus | reverse complement strand
CATCTGATAGAAAATTCGGTGTAGAATAAGTTTTGTAGACCTCATTTCTACTCTAGCACCAATACTTTGACAGATATTGACCAAAAACCAAATTTAGGGGGCAAGGGTCCACAATTGGGGGAACTTCCGGGGGCCGGACAGGACCGGACACCTCAGATTTGTGTTCAGGGCATTGAAATTGATCATTAGAGCGAAAAATCGGTTGGCCGCCAAGTCTTTCCCTATGGACCCCCTTTTTCCGCTTATTCTACTGGACTATTATTTGATAATTTTTTCCAATAATCGCCAGTTCATCAAAATTGCAAAAAATCATACAGTTTTTTCCTTTTTGAGGTAAATCATTCAGTTCATTTTCACTTGATTGCATCATCAGAGGTCCCCTTGTTTCATTTTGAGTGGAAAAAATTGGGCTTCAATTTTTAGCTCAAATGGCATTTCAATGATTTCAGAGGTCTAATTGATGGCAAACACGACGAAAGTCACCAAAAAAAAATTCAATTTCGAAAATTAAGTTTTTTCGTAAATTAGATCATTTGATCGTTTTTTGTAAAAATCGCGGAAAATCATTTGATGAAAATTACTCTCTTTCAAGTGGATTCAATCCATTTTGACTGTATCACACTTTTAGAAGAGTTCAAGGTTTATTATTTTCTATAATTCAATATCGAAAAACCATGAAAAAATTTAACAACTCTCTTTTCTTAAGCTTCTATTCAAGAACCAAATTGCTGAAAAATCATCTGAAAAATTACCAAGGCACTCGTAGATTCAGAATCATCTGTCATCGAGACAAATCAAATGATCTGAAAATTTTTGAAAAGTTTACCAGGCGTCATATCACTCCACCATTTGCTCACACTAGAGGGTTTCAAATTTTTTTTGAATTTTTTTTAGGATTTTCTATCAAAACTATTTCGTATAATTTTTTTTTTTTAACGATAAAAAAATCAAAATTTTATTCAACAATTTTTTTAAAAAAAATTAAAGTTACCAAAATGGAATACGTTTTGCACCGTGCACCGTGCACACTGCACACCTCGTTGAAAAGTTTCGATTAATTTAGTACTTCCTCTTTTCATCTCGGCACAGCCCAGAGGTAACGATAAATTGGGAATTTCACACCGAATTACATCGGTAGAAAAGGATTAATTTTACAGATCGACGCCATCAAAGGTACGTATATAAGGCCTATAAATAACGTTTCCGAACCCAAGGTGAAATACCTTCTACAGAATGGTAAATGATTTGAAAAAACAATACAATCATTTTATGACGATACAGCTCTCAATGTACCAAACCAATGAAAAAGGACGAAGCTGCGTTACGTACACCTACGCTTGCCCTATCCTCCGTATATACCCGTTATATCCCAAAATATCTCGAAGTACACGGATTTCTCGCCTATCGCGAGTAAAACTTCCATAATGGATTGTTTTGTTAGGCTAGCCGGGGTAGAAAAAACGTCTACAGGGTGAGATTAAAAGCTTCGACCGGCACGAGAAGGGTATCCGGGGCGGGCTGTATATGTACTTACGTTGGTATACGTATAGGTACTACGGCGGAACCATCATATAGAGAAAATTGATTTAGCAGCAATACGATTCTAACACTTTCGATTAAACTTCCAGCCACCTGGAACCCTTTTTTAGGTAGCTCGATAATGAAACGAAGAAAAAGCAAAGTGCTGCGATAGATTTCACGCCATAAATCTCGTCACACGCCGCGTAGAATTTCGCTACAGCTTCCTCGTCTATACTCGCTTACTGGCGAAATTGCCGTCGGTGGTGATGCGAATGTGAGCGACGCTTCAGCCGAATATTCGAGCGTAGTTTCCAGCAAGGTAAACGTAAAAAAGAAGACGTAGCGTCGTTTGGGAATACAGAGTCGGTTTTCAAAACATGTCGAGTAATTTGAAACAATATACGGGCGTAAGTGGAGCGTATACGAGGTGCCAAAACGTCAAGAAGCGGCAAAGCTATACCTAGGATATGGATTGATAAAAATAGTCTAAAAATCGATTCGAGATGTTGCTTTTCTAAATGGAGTCGTTCATTTAGCTTGGGATGGTTTAAATGAGCAAAAAAAAAAAAAAGGCGTCGCTTTTAAAAAGTTTTCTATCTTTGACAAAAACCATCCACATGTGTATATGGTGAGACTGCGACTTTCACATCGAAATGATTTGATAAGCGACAAACGCGACAAAGAAGTTAACAAGCATTATTCGGTTGCCACCAGACCGAGACGCGTATCTGCATTTCAAAAAACAAACCAACACCATTGTCTTTGCGTATCTCATTCTTGCCAAAAACGTCATACTCTTAACACAATTACTATACAAAATTTGCATCGCAAATTCATTCGCCGGCTGTCTGCAGCGTGGTCGAGGTACGCGGCGCCGCCTTCGTTTTCATTGTTACGTGGCTCGACTCGGCGAGCTATATAATAAGCGAGCTGCGAAAAAGCTTTTCAAGCTCAGCTATCAAGCCAGCAGCGCAAGAAAATCATAACCGCACGAGATGAGGGAAATTTTACACCTATTGTGATACGTAGGTACGTACATAAACACGACGTATATATAAACGTCGCCCAGCAAGGCAGCAACACGCAGCTAGTTTACCTACCTGCATACTCGAAAATTAATTATAAATCTCTTTCGATGTATTTTCATAACTTCGTGCCCCAACCGAACCACAAAGTGTTAAAATTAAACTCGAATTATTCGACAGGATGGAAAAAAACATCCACCTAGTCCGTTCGTTCACCCATTTTCGTCCATATTCCCTCTTGGAAATACCTCGTACGGATTAAATTAGTCGTCGTTTTATCGCCGACTGCCTATAATATAACTTTTCACATCCCTGACTCGATTTACCTTGACCACTTCAACGAGCGAGAAAAAAAAAACTATTACTGCGGAAATTTCGTTAGTTCGCACGAAGTACGATCAAATGAAATAGTTTCATTATAGCTCGTCCTCTTATCCGTAATGTTGGTCTAATCGCACGGAGTAAAGAGAGCAGGGCGAGGGCGTCGGGTCACGAAAATAATGATAAATTCTTTTCACCTGTCCGCTATACGACGTGTTTCTCTAAATGTTGGTCGAGCTAATGCGCTTTATCGTGCATCGCCAGCGCCAGGGGTTGTTAAATTTTCCACTTTCAGTTTCGCTGAATCATTCGCCAATGAAGGCAGAATATCGCCTAATCTAAGGCGATGAATGACGCAGCAGCTCATCGAGGAAAAGCCACAGCATATCGTCTCGGGAAGTGTGTGGGATTCGAGATATGTAGGTATAGACTAAAAATACGTTCTAACGCTACGTAAGCACGACGCGAGAAAATTAGCTTAATCGATTCTCATCATTCGCGATTCAAAGTTCGCAAATGATATAAAATAGCTTTTTTGGCTTCTCTGGATTCATACGCGAATACTTCCTCGACCCTAACCTGCTTTTAGTTATCACCATGTTGATGAAGATGATGAAATTCGGCCACGATTGTATTTTAATCGCACATCATGGTTGATTCATTTTTTCCTGAACCATCTTTATTTCATGGAAACAAAGAAATTCAAATTTTGAAAACTTTCTCGAAAAATCGAAGAGTTTGTATGGTAAATTATTCAAAAATATTAAAAAAAAATTCCAAACCATTCTGGCCACATTTTTGGTAATTTGAAAAAAATCAATTTTCAGAGCTTTTTTAAATAAATTGTCAAAAAAATTACTTACTGAACAAATTTTGGTAATTTTTCTGAACTTTTTTCAAAGCATTTTTGGAACATTTTTCAGAACGGAATTTTTTTCTTCCAAAATTTTGGTAAAATTTTGGAAGATTCAGGGGCAAGCTTTAGCAATTTTTTGAGCAAAATTCTATGACTTTTTTAACAACCAAACTTGAAGAATTCTTTGAAATAGTTTTTTGAATAAGAATAACATTCTAGGAATTATTGGTAGAATTCTGAGAATTTTTTTAAATGAGTTTTTGAAAAACTTTCTGGAAAAAAAAAATTGGGAATTTTCGAAACTAAAATTTCTTCAAAGTAAAATGTTGGATTTTTAAAAATAAAATTGTTAGACACTGTAGAAATTTTTTTAAGCCAAATTTTGGAAAATTTTCTGAACACTTTTCAAACACAGATTTTTAGGATTTTTTTGAACATTTCAAGTCTATTTTCCAGGCAAAATTTTGTGATTTTTGTTTTTTTAAATACAATTTTTTCTTCAAGCCAAGTTTTGAGTTTTTTCAAGCAAAATTGTAAGAATTTATTGAAATAAAATGAAAAATGAAAAATTTTTTGAAAAAATTTCTATATAAAAATAGGAATTTCTGGAACTCAAATTTTTGAAGCAAAAATAAAATCAAATCGCTAGAAATTTTTGAGCCTCAAGTGTAAAATTGTAGATTTTTTTACCAAATTTTGGAGAATTTTCTGAAGGTCTCAAAAAATTTTTTCAAGCCAAAATTTTCTGAATAAAAATTAAAAAAATTTCCTTTGAAAAAATCATTGAATAAAATTCTAGGCTTTCTTCTCTACACAGAATTTTGTGATTTCTTTCTTCGAATTAAAATTTTTAGAATTTTTCAAACAAAATTGTAAGAATTTTTTAGATCAAAAAATTTCAAACACAAATTTTTTAAGCTAAATTTTTTAAGCTAAATTTTAAAAAAAAAATCCACGACTTCTTGGAAATTTTTTTCAGACAAAATTTCTTTAAATTGGAATACAATTCTAAAAAAAATTTCAAATTGTAATTTTTTCAAAATTTCAAAAAATCAGATTTTTAAACATTTGATTGTCAGTGTTTTTTCTTCTTCTGCTTCAGGAATGTTGAAAAATTCTAAGGAATTAATCTCTCTTTCTGATTAGGAATATTTTTTATGTTTTTCGATAAAATTCGAAAATTGTTCAGTGTTATTAGGAATGTTGAAAAGTACAGACATTTTCCGAAATCTGCGTAAAGAAAATGATGCAGAAATAATGTGATATGAATGAACGTAAGTATATGAATGTTCTACCAATTAGATAACCAACAGTATGTGTCAGGGATCAGGGAATCAAGAAACGTGAACATCGATCAGAAAAATTTTTCCTTTTTTCTGTTGATAGGTAAGTAGATTCGAAATTCGTATGACAAAATGAAAAAAGGTAAGAAAAATCCGAAAAACGTGCTGTTCTCGAGATAGTCTTTTCGATCAATGAGCACCTTTTTTTTTAATTCTCTGACGCGTAAATGTCCTTACTGCCACAGCAATTTTACAAATGAAAGCCCAACATAAAAATCTTACCTTCGGTCGAAGAAGCCACACCGGTCGCATCGCCTCTGGTCGCATCTTCAGCCATTCCTCGTTTTGGAAAACCTGCAGCATAAAAATAATTCGTTAAGTACGATAGAAAATTTGAAATCGACTGATCCGTGCATCAAGCTCGAATTTCGAAGCTTTAATTGCAATATTGTTATCTTCTCCACTGTAGCCGACTTCGGTCGATTATCAATCACGTTTATGCGCCGTACTTATTAAAATGTAATTTATCCGATTTCTTATCTTAATCGTTCACATACGTGTGCTTCGCACAATAATAATTATCGATCGCGTTAGCTCGTACTTCCATTTGGGGGTTTCCAACTTTCATAGGGGACAATGAAAGTACGTTGGGAAGTCCCCAATGAAAGTACGCGCTCTTCAAGGCATTACTGCAACTGCACCATTATAGCCAGGATACCGGACGATTCTGGCCATTGCATTGCCATCGTGGTTCATTTTAATTCAACGTTGCCAGTACTGGTGATTGGTTTCTAATTTTGGTGATTTTTCTATTTTTTTTTATTCAAATTCCAAATTCTGTTTATTTTGACTCAAAAAAATGGTGATTTTGGTGATTTTCCCATCCTTTCATATTTTTTTGTCATAAACCTCGAATAGAACTGTTGAAAAATTGAAAAGTTGAAAAAAATCGAAAATCTGGCCAAAAATTTTGACGGGCAACCTTTTTTTTTTTTACTCTCACACATTTTTTCAAGGAAATTTTTCAATTTTTTGTGAAATTTCGGTAATTCTCTTTCGAAAAAACCGAAAATGGTGCTTTTGAGAATTTATTTAGGATTTTGAGAATTTCTATCGGTGATTTTCTCAATTTTCTTCTGGCAACACTGATTTAATTTCCTAAAAGGTTCTGGATCAAAAATGAGAAAAAAATTTCGTACAAACCAAATTTCGAATATTCAATGCCATTTATGAGCAAAATTACTCCGTCTGAAAGCTGCGGTTTTACCATGGTATCCCATAATGGTGTCATCAAAACCGCGAGGACTAGCACTCCAAACGAATTGGGGATTTCCCAGTTCATTTATCTCAATTCGCATCCTCCGTACACCGACTCAAGTACATTACCAGCACTCTACAGCAGAAAATTCTCTAATACTCCGAACCAAAACCTCGATGTTATCCTACAGCAGTAGCTATGCCTCGAACATTGATTAGCATTTCATTTGTGTACGGTGAAAGCTCATTAAAACACCATTCTAAAATTACCCTCGTCCTTTGCGAAACAAAAGAAAGACACTCGAAGTATCCCTACGCTATACCTACGCATTATATAATAACGTGGCAAAAATTTAATAATCCTACAATGACACTGACGTAGGTTTTCGAGGTGCTAAAAGCATCACGAATGGTGGTCGTCGATCGGAAGGTAGCGTATGGTGAAGTACATCTAGGCGCGGTCATTTTCTACCACTTATTAAATAATTTACTTCCTGCTAAAAGAGCCATTTTACAGAATTAAGTCCGAAAATGAAATACCCTTATAGGGCTTACAATTCCACAATCTCCGTGTTTAAAGAGCCTGCCTACTTCGGCGTCGTCTTTCTTATTTCATTTAAACGTCTGTTATTTTCTCGATGTGTCGAATACTGAGAGCATAGAGACAACTGAAACACTTCGTAATAGGTTTTGGGTGCATGGGAATTCCGTTCGTAAGAATTTAATTCATTTTCATTGGCGAAAAAAATCAATAGGTATTTTTGGGTAAGCATTGACTTCGTGTCCCTTTGGAAAACCTCGATCCATAATTAGAATTTTTCCACGACCCGGCAAGAAGGTACGTATAGGTATAATATAAATTACTCGTTCTGCTGGCAATAAACCTAGCCAATTAACCGATGAAGCGACTCTTGCGCGAGTAAAATTCGCAAGAAAATTTCATCAAAACTTGGCTCAGCCTTCGGTATTGTATGAGTATTACTCGTGCATGGCCAATTCTGCGCATCTGTTTCGAAAACAACAAAAAAATAATCTCCAGTCGCCCGATTCAACTTCTCAAATGAGTTTTCCCACAGGTTTTCATCTTTTCGCCGAGCAAATACGAGCTATACTAAACGTTACTTTACATAATTTCATGCCATTTTACGCAGCTTGCAAAAATACGTAAGTACGTACGGTACGGTAAAAAATGAACCTTTTTTCGCGAGTTAATTTCACGACGACGCGACGCAGACGTAGTCTTTTGAGCCATTCGTTTCTCCCTTCTTTAAATACTTTGGTAAAAAAAAGAAAAAAAACTCGGCGAAAAAAAAGACCTACAGATAGCTCTCTCGCTTTTATTGTAAATTCTTGGGTATATTGAAAGAAAAAGATGGCGTTACAAAGGAAGGCGAGCGAGGGCCACGTAAAAGATTTTTTTCACGTCTACCCGCGTAGGTAGGTAGGTAGGTAGGTACATTTTCCTTCAACCATAAACAATAAGGTTATAACCTCAAATGCGTATTCCATTTGACAAAAATGAATTTTTCATTGTACCCTTTGAAACGATGATTAATCAAAGTCGAACAATAACATACTGCTTTTACTATACTAAGTATAGGTAGTAGACAGAAGATACCAAGGATGGCTCCTTTTTTACCTCTCGCTCTTTCCGTAAATTGAGAAACACTGAATTTCTTTTTTCTTATTCGTGTAATCGTATACGCGTAAGGCAGGCGTGGTAAAAATGACAATATGTACCTATACATTTTTTACATAAAATTTCCTTACATCTTTTTTTTTTCGCTTCGTTATAAATACGAATTTAATTTTAGCAGCTCGAGATTGTATATTTTTATTCGCCATGCTTCATCCCTATACGTAAGAGCAGAAATTTAATAAAACTGGCGAATAAAAATTTCTTTTCGAGGCGTTTAAGAAGAAGATGATGTTTTTTAAATAACTCCCCCCAGCTAGAATGTAAACCTCAATGGTCGTTATTTTACGTTTAATATTCTACTCTCATTTTTATTCGGCCTGGCCGGTCGCCTATTCTGGTTTTTTAATAAGGGTTGACGATGATGACGCTGGTGGGTCTGCCTGAAGAATTTCGTATTTTTGACGGTTACAGTGCCATGTTTTCGGTACATTCGAGCAGCACATGGGCTATTTTCAATTTGAAAAAAAAACATCGTCAAGTATCGTTTTTTGAAAATTTCAATTTTCAGATAATTTTTCAGCTTGATGAAAGTTCAACTTTTGAAAAAAAATCATGCCGGAAAAAATTCAAACTTTTGAATCTTTCTTATTTTCCACAAAAATTTTCAAGTTTACAGAAATTAATTTTCAAAAATTCTAAATTTTTTAAAAATATTTCTACAGTGTAAAAAAATTTCCGACTTTTTAAATTTTAAATTAAAAAAAATCATTTTCCAACAGTACATCCAAATCAGAAAAAAAAAATTTCAAAAAAATTTCATCACCCAAAATTTGACATTTTTCAATTTTTGCAAAATTATTTCGCCGCAATCCCAAAAATTTTTCAAGTTGTGAAAAATTTTTATGCCTCTTTGTTTTCTTTAAAATATTAATGAATTGGAAAAAAAACTTTCATTTTTGATTTTCTCAAAAATGTCTAGATGAGGAGAAATTTTCAATTAGGTACCAACTACCAAGTATCGAAAAAATGTTCAAAAAATTGAAAAATTGTTCATTTCCAATACATTTTTCTAGAAATTTAAATTTTTTAAAATTTTCAAAAATTTTCAGTTTTCCAGGAATTTTTAATTTTTTCCATCGTTTTATTCCATTCCCAATTTGTTTTTTCAAACTTTCATTGTTTTCTAGAAAATTTTAATTTCGCGAATAATTCTTCACTTCATTTAAAAAATTTCATTTTTCAATATTTTTTCAAAAAAATCACCTACCAAAATTCAACATTTTTAATGTTTATAATTTTTTATAAAAACTACACAATTTTGCAAACTTTTTCGAGTAAGTAGTCAAAAATTGTGTGTATAGGTTACTAGGTATCTACTTTTAAAAACCTATGCTCAATTTATCAAAAATTTTCATACCCTAAAAAATTTCAATTTTTCAAAACTTTCCAATTTCTTCAAAATTTTTCAAGTTGTAAACAATTTATATTTATCATTTCTTTTTAAATCCCAATTTTCATTCCTAATTTCTAGATGATAAAAATTACCAAGCATTTGAAATTTTTCAAAAATTTTTTGAGGTTGGAAAAATTGTTCATTTCTATTTTCCAAGAAATTTTCCCACTTCCTAAAATTTGTTCAAGTAATCAAAGACTTATACCTTCAAGTATTCCTCATTTTCCTCGAATTCCCAATTTTCGTGAAATTTTTGACATTTAAAAAATTTCCAAAAAAAAAATTTTTTCCAGAGTTTTTTTTCAAAAGTTTTGTTCCCTTCCTCATTTGTTTCCAACTTTTGTAATTTTAAAAAAAAATTTAGTTTTGCAAAAATTATCGATTTTCGATTCTTCAAAAAATTTTATTCTTCAATATTTTTTCAAAAAAATTTTCAATTTTTGTAAATTCAAGATTTTTCATAAAAATCTTTACAATTTTCCTAATTTTTTCAAGTTGTCAAAAATCTCATGCTTCTCAAAAAGGGTATAAGCCCATTAAGTATGGCGAATCGGCCCTGAGAACGGATTTTGAAATTTTCTGGTGGAAATTGATCCTTATGGTCTAAAAAACCCGTGACAAAATTTTTAGCTCCCTACCTCTCTCC
>FIZT01014777.1:0-11678 GCA_900065295.1 Paracoccus marginatus | reverse complement strand
ACCTTACGCGCTCGGGCGCCGCGTCCTCAACTTTGAGTGCGTTGAGGCACGTGTTAATATCAACTCAAAGGTCTCAAACTTTGGGGATCTTCTTTCCTCATGTAATGGCACCTTTTAACGGTGTGCCCGAATTTCGATTCGAAAATTCGTTTTCTAAGTGTCACCCTAATTAATCATTGTATTTCTTAGTGCATTCATCGCGATCTCGCTGCTCGAAACGTTTTAGTATCTGACAATAATGTGATGAAAATAGCAGATTTCGGCTTAGCCAAGGATGTACGCGGGAAATATTACTATCAACAGAAAAAAACCGCCAGAGTACCAGTGAGATGGATGGCACCTGAGGCTATACACCATGGTCGTAACACAACCAAATCCGATGTGTAATTTGACCAGCTTTTCGTTTTCAATCCATTCTTTCGATATATAAATTCGACTTATCTATTCATCATATTTGCAGATGGTCCTATGGTATATTGCTCTATGAAATTATGACACTGGGAAGTGTTCCTTATTCATTGTACGTTGAAACAGATAAATTATTGAAGGCCATCAAATCAGGCCATCGAATGGAGAAACCACAACACTGTTCTAATGAAATGTGAATTAAACCCTTTCTATTCTAGTATTTTAATTTGTACAATATCTAATGTCGTATTCATTTTTTTTTTCAAAAGATACGAAGTGATGTACAAATGTTGGAAGCATCAACCTATAGATCGTCCCACATTTACAGACATTAAGGTGCATTTGGAAGAAATGTTGGAAAATGATGAAAACATTCAACGCTCTACACTCGGAGAGGTATTCATCGATTGAATTATCCGGATATATCTAAGTATTATACCCGATTTCAATCAGTTATGGTAGGTAGGTGGATAGGTAGGTATCTATTGCTTGTACAACAGCTAGATAATAACACTGGGATTGTAAGTATAAAAATTATAAACACTCGGTGCGGCCAAAACAATCATTTTTATTTTATTTTATTTGCTGAAATCTGATTCTATATTCAATTTCATTACAATGTATTTTACAAAGTATAAATTTTCTCTCGAAATCTAAGTTTTAAAACACAATTTGGTCCAAACTGTTCAACCCTAATTTCTTTAGAATAAAAAGTTCTAATTTATTTGCGATGACTGAAAAAAAATTAGCAAGTTTTGTCGCGAAGAAGTTTAGGAGCTTCACCTTCAACAATTTTTATGGTACTCAAAAAGTAGAGGATTTTCCCCAATGATGCACTGAAAGAAATGAATTTGAAATTCTGTGTAACTGTTCCCATAAAACTAGGTAAACGACGGATATGAAACGAATTTGATAGCGATTACATTGATTTTAGGTAACTATTCCCATATTTTATGCTGCTATTGCAAAAAATTGGAGATAGTTACTGAAAAATCATGGTAATATCTATCAGATTCGTTTCATATCCGTCGTTTACCCAGTTTTTTGGGAACAGTTACAAAAAATTTCTTTCAGTGTGTAGGAAATTAAAGTTTTTTGTTACAAAAAACATAGAGGACTTCACCCAGGTCAAAACTTTCATTTTTTCGGCCAATTTGAAATTTTTAATTAATTTTTTTTTTTTAAATTGTCGTAATCCAAAATTTTGTATTTTAAAATTTTTTTGGAACTTTGATTTTTTTTTGTAATTTCATTAATCACTCTATATTTAAGAGCTTTTTCAATTTTTATTGTATTTTAATCTGTAATTATTTTATTTTCTAATTTTTTTCAAATTTACTCAAGTACCACCTTTTTAATTTCAATTTTAGATATTTTCAAGTTTTCTTTTTCAAAGTGTTTGTACTTTTGTTTTTAACATCAAAAACCCATCGAAACGTAACTGCGTAGGAAGTGATGTCACATCGCTCAGCCTCGCTTATTTACATTTTTCCATTTTACTAGGTATATTTGGAAGGAAAATAAATTGAGTTCAATTCTCTTCTGATCAATTTTTTTTTTGTCAATATCAAATTTTTCCATTTCAGTTATTTTTAATTTTATTCAATTGTTTTAATTTCAATTTTTTTTTCAATTCAAAATTATAGATTTTTAGTTTCATTTTAACGTTATTTCTCGCTTTTATTTTATTTATTTTTTTCAATTATTATAATTTTTCACACATCGACGCGATGTCTCTCAAATTAATTTCGTTCGTAACATCGAAACTCACATCAACATCAGACAATGCACGCAGCGTCCTCCTTTTTCAAGATTGAAAAATGATTTTAAAAAATTGAAGAAAGTCGACAAGAATTTGGAAAAGGTCTGAAAACATTTTCATTTCTTGAAAAAAAAAATGTTCTTCATAAATTTCAAAGAACTAAAAATCTAAAAAAAATCACGAGTTTGCAAGACATTTTGAAACAAAATATTGCAAAAATTAGGGTAAGAAAATGTCAACTAATGAAACATAATTATAATTTTTTTCAAGTCTTGAGGTAAAACTTTGAAAACTTTTCGATACAAAAAAAAAAATAAATAAAAATACTTTTGACATAAAATTCAACATAGTTTTCAAGCTATAAAATTAGGAAAAATGAATCGTCAAAAAAATTCTCAAAATTCTTATTCGTAAAATCTGCTTATAATGTTTCTCACTTCTCGAACTTACGTATACTTTTCCTTTCATCGAGGCGATTCTTGGTACAAATTCGAGTCGAAAATGCATTAAAAGCGGTTGCCAAAATGGCAGGTACGAAAAAATGCGAATGTCGCCAAGTTCACAAGGACACCATTCGCTTATACATATAGTTTTACTACCATTTGCAAATAAAGCCGCGTGATGAAGACGTGCAACGTAAAAGTAATAAAAAATAAATAAAGACTCCCTCTTTCCGCTCATCGCATCGTGCAAAAAATACAGCGCTCGGTATTTCTTTCGAGAGTAGATATCAACTTTTATTTTAACGCATTACTTACCTTTTTTAAGAGCCGCTAACGCTTCTACGATTAATTTTTGATTCACGCCGCATAAATTAGGCATCAGCTTTTCACATTTTTTGTGACAGTTCACGTCGCAGTCTAAATTATACAAAAACGTATACTCGATAGAACAACAATCGAATACGATGATTGACAATCAGTTCGACATCACGTTCACCTTTTTAACCCAGAGAGAAAATTTTTCTCATCCGATATTCGTATACGCATGTTTTTACAACGTAAGTAAGTAGGTACTCGTACAGGGGGAAGAATTTTCGTACATTTCGTTACTGTACGTAGCTGGTACGTCACACGTACCTGAAATTTTTAATCGTTCAAGCCAAAAATTTTCTAACTCGGTCGAGACGTAAATTTTGGCTTGTTTGTATCGGTGTTTTTAAAAATATTTCAAAAAAACATTTCAGAAAGACGACGCGAGACGGTTATCGCGTGAATTTTCGACGTCCCTTTGGTCCCTCATGTCCAACGCCGGCCAGCTTGCATATATTTGTACCCCGACGAATTGAACCGTTGAGACGAAACGCTACTCTCGCTACTGACGCCGCCGAATACTAAACTGTGTTACAATAATTATACACCAATTATACAGAAATTCTTGGCAAATATTATAGGAAACTCGAATACATATAGCGGTTTTTAATAGAAACTATCACGTCGCTAACTGAGTATACCGTGCACATAATACAGGGTGTCCTAAAAGACTCAAATGTACCTAGACGCAGAACCCATGTAATGAGTTAAAAAAATGAAGGATCAGCGTTTTTTATGAGACCGTCTTTGCACTCCGAGGCGAAAAAATGAAAGAATCATGTTTCTTTAAAACCGGTTTGCAGGTTCGCAACCAGTTGGCAAAAATTCCAAAAAAAATTGAGTAGCAAAAAATTTTACAGAACAGAAGTTGTAGAATTTGAAAAACTAAACATTTTTTGCTTCTTGTAATTTTTGAATCAGTTCATTAGTTCTTGAGATATAAACCGGTTTTGAAACGTCACTGCATAGGCGGTGTCTGCAGTCAAAGAAACAACTCGAGGGTAAACAATGGGATTCGAATTTTTTCATGAAACAAACTAACATGTGATACTTACGGTTTCTTGCAACCGGTTAAGTAACTGATCCGAAACCGGTTGCTCATGGTTTTAAAAAAATTGAGCTTCAAAAAATTTTGTAGAACGAAATTTGTAGAGCTTGAAAAACTGAACTTCTTCATTTTATATAATCTTCGGGCCAGTTCGATAAGTTTGGAGATATAAACCGGTTTCGAAACGCGAATCCTCAAAGTTCCAGAAATGAAAATTCACAAAGTACACATACAGAAATTGTCCAGTTTTTTCAAGTGAACAACTTTTGTTCTGCAAAATTTTTTGAATGCAACTTCATTTTTTTGGAACTGGTTTCTAAAGTAAACAGGTAAACCGATTTCAAGGACATAAAAAAACAACGCCTAATTTTCACTCCAAACTGGTTCCTCTGATTGCAGACACCCTATAACGGGAGGGGGTGAAAATTTGATCGTCGAAATTTGGAGCTCTCATCGTTGACGTTTGAAGTATGTTGCCATTTCATCCCAAACTGGTTTTGTGACACACCGTATGTTATACATGGTGTCTCAAAAAAATATATTTTTACGCACAAATTATCGCACGATTTCCTCCACCCTCGATCGCCCAATTTTTGAAAAAATTTTCAAAAATTACCAAAATCCACCCATTTCGCGTTGAGGACACCCTGTATGCACACCTTAAAATTCCTATCGCGCACCGTTCCCATATTCTGTAGCATTTTCGAATCGTCACAAAAAAAGGCCAAGTACCGCATTATTCGAGTCGGACCGTTCATTCGGTACCATTTTGCGACCGTTAAATGAAATTCTACGCGATAAAATTGAATTAAAAAGAGGAAAAAAATACGCCGCGCCGCCATTCGATACCATACACGCTACACGCTCGTACTGCACCATAAAGATACGCCAGATAAAAACAATAATAAAAACAACCACTAAATTTACGACTTCCGTATTAGACTGGGTAAATGCAGGCCGATTTCGGCCAACATTTCCGACGCGACGTGTATAAATTCCACTCGGGTAAGACACGCGGAACGTCGCGACGTTATTTAGTTTTAATTCACGACGGACGCGTTATAACGAAAATCTACGAGATGGGGTCGCCTAATATGTATACGAATCTATGTAGCACGTACTACAGTGTACCTTGTACACGTAGGTACGTATCGCCAGACCAGCATCCATTTAATCAAAGCCCGACCCGTTCGGTTCAATTTTTTTTGTCCAGCCACAAGTGGTATTTTACTAAATGAGTAAATGCTCGAGCGATTAATACCGTCTGAATGGCTGGGCCTCACTTGACACGGTTAGGTATTTGTTTTTATTCTGAGAGAGCCGATTCGAACAAAGTTCACCACACGTTCGAGTCGTTTGAACGTATCCGTGTCCCAATGTACACAAATACTTCAACAATTTGACACAGAGAGAGAGAGAAATTGGTGAAAGGGAGGACAGACGCATTCCAAATTGAAGCGTGGCGCGTTCTTCATCACCGTCGTCTTCTCTACACGACCCTAAATACGCCACGTATTCTCACAAAAAGTACAAAGCTTTATCTGTTTTCAGGGCATAAGGGATGGGGTTGTGCTCAAAAAAATTACAACGTCAAAGTCGGGAAAAATCCATCAACTACCTCTCAAAATCCAAAAGGAATCTTTGTTAATTAGGTACGTTAATCAATTATAGAATTCCAAGAAACTAATTCCACATCGACACTACGGAGGTCTGGCCTGGGATTCTCCGATTTTTTTCAATATTTTTTTTACGAATGCCCCTTGATAGCGTCTCATTTTTTCCCAGAAATTTGGAGCTTTTGGGACCAGTAAAGAGCCATATCCAAAAAATAATTAAATATTCGTACTCAGTACCCTAAAAATATTGGATACGATATACCACACGTATTTTCAATTTTTTTGAATTTTGACCACAAGGGGGGCTTTGGGGGAGAAGTCTCCGAGGAGGTGTATCTAAAAAATAATTAAAAATTAGGACTTATGGCGATATTGTTACAACAGAACAGATACGTCACACGACCTTTTTTTTTCAATTTCGACCAGAACTGAGGACCATTGTGCCCCAAGGGGTGTCAATATCCTATTTCAAAATTTAATGACTGAATAAAAAATGATAATGCCGCCATAGAAATTTTTTAGATCTTCTTTCAATTTTGTGTGATACCTTTCAACCAACCCATCATAAGTTCAATAATTCTCGAGATATGGTTTAGCAGAAAATCCTATCAAATGCACGAAAATTACCACCACCACTCCCTCCTGCCCTGAATTGAATGGCTAGGGAAGAACAGACGACGAACTAACCTATCGAGGGAACCTACAGGAAAACTCATAGCAAAATCGAGAGATCCAGGACCAGATGTTGCTCTTATTGATATGTACACCTTAGCTATCAAAAATCCAACAAAACATACCATCGCTATCTTCATCGGAGTCAGTCTCTTCTTCGGAATCTTCCTCTGAAGATTCCTCGCTACTATCTTCAGAAGGCAGCCACCCGTTAATCTCGGTGATCTCCTCTTCGAAATCAACTTTACCCACGTCGACCATTTTCCAGTTGATGGATCGTTTCCTCCTCGGCGATACCGGCAGATCATCGTCCGTAGTCGGAGAGACAGGTTCGCTGGTGCCATTTTGATCCGGAGCTATTGCAGCTTGCGCTTCCAGTATCGATTTCTTTTTCGATATTTTATTATTATTTTTATCCGTAGATTTGGTGCTCAAATTGAGCGATTTCTTGGAGATTTTCTTCTTCGTCGATTTCTTGCCAACTTTCGCCTGTTTCGTCCCATTTTCCACGTCTTCTGCGAGCTTTTTCGTCGCGCCTTTCGATCCTTTCTCTGCCTCCATCTTCTTGACAGCGTTCGTCTTCTTAGGAGAAACCTTAACCAGAGCTACATCCGTGGCACTTTTTTGAATATCATTTTTCGGTACAGTTTTCTGCACTTTTTTCGCCTGAGCTGGTAATTTGGCTTTGGCTGCTGGTTCGAGTTTCGGCAGAGATTCGTTCGAGTCGATCAGCGCCTTGCTGCTTTTGCTCAGTTCGATAATACGAACTGGTTTGGGAGGTTCGACAGTCACCCGAGATGGAGTATCGCTAATCAAAGCCACCGAACTGCTTTTGTTCAGTTCGATTTTTTGAGGGAACTTGGGCGGTTCAAATTGTTTCCTGTGGACCGACTGGGGAGCGATGGATGGGGCAGTTTTACTCTTGGCTAGTTCAGTTTTAGGTGCGACCACCGCAATGGTTTTCTTTGATGGTTCGATTTTTGGTACAGATTTTTTGGCAACGTCTTCTGAGGGGGTTGCGTTACCTTTGAGTAGTTTCTTGTTCAAGGTTATCTGTTCGGATAACGTTTCGCAAGCTTTTTTCTTCAGTTTCACTTTCTTGCCGGTTTGTTTATTCAAATTGGGCGATTCTTCCGTCTGCACCGGATCTTTTTTCTTTTCTGCAGGTTTTTTCAGTACAACTGTGACGGTCGTATCGGTAGATTTCTCTGGGGATTCTTCTATGATCACATCGTAGTTGGGTTTTTTCGCTAGGTTATTCTCGGCGTCGATGGGTACTGCAGAGTTGACCTTGGTAGGTTCCCTTTTTTCGGCTTCATCATGGACAGGTGATTTTGACGGTACGCTTTCTTCGACGCTGGGCGACCTGGCCACGCTGGCGTTCAATTTTTCGATAAAATTGCTCAAAGATTCGGAGCACTTGACACCGTTCATCTCGCTAAAGTCGACCGAATGCCTTTTATTGCTCTTCTTCTTGGTCTTGGCCGGACCCATCTGTATACAATCGAAACTATTACGACGGTCGGGTACGCCGTTCGTTCTGGCGATCTCCTCCATGATCAGGCTGTCAAATATGGCCGCTTCCTCCTTCAGCATCTCGTCGGTAACGGAGCTCTTGCGGCTGGCTGGAACGATAATGCCGTCTTCGGTGATCAAGCTCGGTTTACGTCTATTGGTCGATATATGCCTGCGGATGGGCGCGCTGCTCGCGATTTTTATCGGTTCTTTCGTCTTCGTCGTATCCTTGATGGTGAACTTTTCCACCAGCTTCCTGCCCGGTGACTTCTGCCGCAGCAGCTTGGGGTTCTCTTTCATGTTCGACATTTTCAGCCTGACTACCGTTCTGCCTCGATGAATGGTACCGTATGCGGCCGTTGACGACGGGTTCGCCTTGCGAAGCGGTAGCTGCGAAGATGATACATCGATGTTGGCTGTATCGATGGATATAGGCCGGGCCGGGTAGTAGTATCCTCTCGGCGAGGTCTGGCTCGTAAATAAGGAGGTGGACGGTGGTGGCACCGAGGACGTGTATCGAGCATTCGACATACGAGTCGATAAGCTGTACGGCGAGTAATATAACGCCGCCGACGAGTACGGCGATAAATTATTATAATCCGAGAACACGGGCATTTTAGGTAGGCAATCGAGTCCCCGAACTATTCGATTAGAATAACATACCAACTGGACGAAGATAGGGTACGTTGGACTCGCGAAATTAGTATCGAATTCTCAGCGAGCTCGGTTCGTTGATCTAAATTCACGTACACTCGATAAATCAATCAGCTCTTCTCGCGATTATTTCGTCGAGTCCCACGATAAACGATCGAAAAAACGAAAAAAACACTCGAGCGAATAAACAAAACCGAAATAAGACGAAAAGGGCGATGCGAAAATATTGAAAAAGAACAACACATCAACGTAACGCGAATCGAAAGCCGAGTTATTCGCGGCTCAACGCTAAAACCAAAACTAAAACGATGAAACTAATTTCTTTGCCAAGTCAGACTTGGTGCCGGAACAAAATTATCAGGTTAGGATGCATCTTAATCGCGAGAAATGCCAAAAAATATGCGGGTGGCGGGTCATCCGGGGAAGCGAAGAGGGGCCGGCGGCGTATACTCTATCATTCGCTCAAATAGCCCGCACCTCTACCACTCTACACGCTGCGAAATATACGGACATAAGTATCTAAATGCTCTCTATTTTGAATATTTCCTCTTTTTTCGCCCCTCATCCATGCCAAATTGCTTTTCTATTAATCTTCGCTTTAGACACCGCAATCGATCGATTCGTCTCTCGTAACGTAATTAACAACTTATCAAGGAGCCAACTCGACGGTCACTAACCCAAACACCCCCGCGAATACCACTAAAATAAACGATTAAATTCCACTCGTCCATCTGTCATCGGTCGTCGCCAGAAATCAGGCCACGATGCGTTAGTTACATTTACAATTGCCTCCTTCGTCTTTACTCCTTCAGTGAATGGCTGAATTCCCATAGGACTCGTGAATTATGCGGACAATGATGACAACGCGACGCAATCCTATTAACTGGTAACGAGTTGTTCCATCCAGAGAGGCTGGGTACAAAAAAAATCCAATGGAACGTTCCACAGCAAACAGACTACAGAAAATTTCATTTTTGCCAAGATTTCCTTCATTGCTAACCTCTACATATATGCACGCGATAAACTGCTCCAGATATTCGAATTGACACTTCTGTCTTCCACATGCATGCCGTGTGCTAACGTCCCTAACGTAATATCAATCAATTCGCACAAGTTGGAAATGAGTTCCAGACATACTGCCAACTTACACTCGTACATGGGTTTTACTGTATATTCGAATAAAAATCTCGCGCATCATTTTTTTTATCCAATTGCTTCTCCCTGCCCGCCATCGTCGACTATGTCAGAAAACGAATGTTCAACTCGCCGTTTCGACTTGATTCGCGAGATAAAAATAATGTTACGCACGTTTTTTTCTCCCTCCTCTTCGCATACTAAAAACGTTGCGACGAAGATATCAATTTTGATAAAAATTAAATTCATCTTCGATTAGACTAATATACGTCAAAACCAAAGAAAACAATAAACCTTTCGAACTCGATCGAGTTTTATTTTCTCGCACGGTGAACTCGGTCTCGTCGAACTGATTGTCGAAAGAGTAAATGGAATTGATTAAGTGTTTCAGCTTACCTTCGCATTTTAAGCCTTGTCGAAACAATCCGTACAACAGAGATCCGCAATGGTCGCAGAATGTCGGAGACATGAAGTTATACGTCTTGAATCGATGCGGTACGTCAATTTTGAATCGTTCTCGTAGGTACTGAAACATCGCCATTGTTTACAGCATTATAATCATATTCACGCACGAGTGAAAATATTGAAATATTCGTAGTTGTATGAATTTGGCCCCTTGTCAATTGCTACGTAGGCGATCGACAATGCGTTGACGTCGAATAAGTTGCATATTCTCAAAAAAAAAAGATTGACAGGCCTAACAGAATAGAATAAATTGTTTATAGAAAGAATCATTTAAATGAATCAACCAGGGCTGAGCAAGATCTGAGATAACTCGAATTTGAAAAGATCCAACATGAACAAAAAAATTGGATATGGATCGAAAATTCAACACAAACATCGCATCCGATGTCCAAAATCAAAGACTGCCTATAGATTACATCCAAAATTCAATTCCTTATTTTCTCTTCCAATTAAAATTGGATCCGAGATTCAATCAAACCCCAAACCCTGAGGCCAAAAAAAAGAGTGTAAGATCAAAATTCAAGGCTCGGTACCAAAATTGAAGCCAAAATTCAGAAATTCGGTCAAAATCCAAGACCAACACAAAATCAAATCCAAGATCTAATCCAAAATTGTTTTTACAATACCTACATATTTCGAACAATTAAGCAATTTTCGAAAATTTGGCAGTTGTGGAAAATTTAATAATTCTGAAAAGTTTACCAATTTTGGAAAATTTCACAATTTTGGACAATGTGGAAATTATTGGAAAATTGATACTTTTGGGAAATTATTAATGTTGAAGAATTTCTAAATTTTGAAAAAATTCAGCAGTTGTGACGCGTTAGCAACTTATGAAAAAATTGTCAATTCTGAAAAAATTCGTCAGTTTTGAATATTTTGACGATTTTGGGAAATTTGACTATTTTGAGAAATTTGACAATTTTGGGAAATTTGACAATTTTGAGAAATTTGACAATTTTGGGAAATTTGACAATTTTGGAAAATTTGACAATTTTGGGAAATTTGACAATTTAGGGAAATTTGACAATTTTGGGAAATTTGACAATTTTGGGAAATTTGACAATTTTGGGAAATTTAACAATTTTGGGAAATTTAATAATTTTGGAAAATTTAACAATTTTGGAAAATATGACAAAATTTTGGAAAATTTGAAAATTTTGATGAATTTGACAATATTTCAATGTTGGAGATTTCCCAAGATTGAAAACATTTTTTTTAGAATTTGATTAATTTTTTTCATTTTAATTTTAATTCATCATTTCATTTCAAATTTCACCTACAGAATCCACGGTCGAATTGATCCAAAATCCATATAGATCAGCATGTAGATCCGCTCAGCTTCGGTGACATCAATTTGACGACAGGCAAAACAAATCAATAAGAAATGATCAGCGTTGCTAAGTCAAAATTTCCAAATACCACCAATCCCCCTTGAAATATTAACGCTGTGTAGGGGACGAATTGCGATTTTCGAGGGTAGGTGATGGGTTTTGGGGTTGTTTCACTTGCCTCCACTTTATAAGCGCCCAAATTTTGATACCCCATCCAGACCAAAATCAGCACATGGAATGAGCATGCCATCTACACCT
>FIZT01014742.1:0-13116 GCA_900065295.1 Paracoccus marginatus | reverse complement strand
TAAAATTTTTGCTGGCAATTATGTTGACCTCAACTCCTAGATTGCCTGGACTATAGGTCGTGAATTTCGGATGAAAATTCGATCTAACGAACCATTACGTTTACTCGTACATCGAAGCAATTAGCTCGTTAAAGAGTTACTCCCCCGTTTAGATTATTTATTAGGAAATGGTACGGCGGTAGTCCGAGACTCTTGACTCTTGTATACGAAAAGTGAATAAAAGTCATTAGAGTAATCGCCTGCATCCAGCCCCTCCCCCCAGCAAATCGCCCCACGAACCCGCACAATACCCATACCCATAGACGATTATTTTATTCTTCAATCGCGCGATGCATAACGTTGGCTGATGAGTGATGAGTCCTCTCTCTCTCTCGGCACATCGCAACTCAACTCGGTCGACAACGTTCTACGTGTATCATCTTTTTAAATGGCTAAAATTATCTCGAATAGATTACGCACACATTGTGATCTCCCGTTACACTGCATCCTCGTCTCGCGCCGTCCGCGTCCATCTGACACACAAAGGAAAATTTTCGCCGCTGCTGTAATTTCCTTCGCTCCCTCCGCCGTATGTTTTACGTATTAACGTTGTCGAGGCGACGACGGAGCGCGGATAGGCTGCGCTCGGCTCAGGCCAAATACGAGTATAATTTTAGCCGCGCTCTACACCGCCGTTTCCAACCTTAGACCCTTTTGATAAAACACATAAAACGTGTTATCGTTAAATGAATAATTCTTATCGCGGCTCGGTACTCGAGTAAGTATTTATTCATGTGTAGAAAGTTTCGCCGAATGGAAATTTTATTGTGTAGGGAAAAAAAGTACGCCGGGGAGGGGATAAGTACTACACGGTGTTGAAAGCTAAACTTATCACATTTAACGACGTTTCGGTTATTTACGTTTGGACGGCTTTGTTTATAAACTAAAGAAAGGGGTAATCGACGTTTACGATAAAATCCCACCGAGCCAACGAATATCTGTACGCCAAACCGCGTAGGGATACTTTCCGAGTTTTTTCCACATTCCTACCTTGCTCAATTTCTAATCGCTTCGGCCCGTCAGCCGCCATAAAAATGCAAAAAGAATCACCAAGTCAAAAAAAAATTGTTTACGAGAAAATCTGGTAAACATAGTAGGTAGTAAAATATTAATTACCATAATATTTCGCAAAACGCTATTTGAAAAAAAAAATGATAAATTTTACGATTCGATTCATCCGTATCGTTTATACATAAATTTGATTACTTTTCCCATCACATCATCTCCACCGCAACAGCCTCTATAAACCTCTTTAATTTCTCCACTGCGATTTGAATTTGATTTTTTTTTTCCAAATTTTCGACCTTCACAGTCGGACATTTGAGCACTTGGTAGGCTAACACGACCCCGACGACGCAAACGTGAAATATCCGAACGATAATATACTGAAATGCATCGCGTAGACAGACGAGTGGGCGAAACGCGCCGAGGGGATGGCGTCGCAACACCTTCGTTCGTATTCTGGAGGCAGCAACGCAACGCAGCAAAAATCAATAACTTTGAAAAGGGACTGAAATTACATTAAGCTCGCAAAAAGCTTTAACAAACCGCCAAACAACTGTTTTCACAAAAGTGCGTCCTTTAAAATATTTCGTCAGCGTGAAACTGTGCCACGTGCATTTGCCTAGAACGCGTCAGCGAAACGACGCGACGCAAAATCTGCTGAAAAAGAGGTCCGATATTTTAAAAAGACTACGCAGTTTTCGAAGCGTTAAATGTCAAAGTTTCAATTCACGTGTCGCGTCGTCGTCTATAATATTTAATAAACTGATCGCGTGCGTCCAATCAATTCCACAGCTAGGGTACTGCGTAGTACCTGAGAAAAATTAGGATTTCTTGGGATAAGGAAAAAAAAATCAAAGAACATGATTTTTTCAAAATTTTTAAAAATTAAAAAATAAATACGAAAAAGGAATTTAAAAAAATGGAAATTCCCAAGAATTTCACTAATGAACCAGAAAAAGCTACAATTTTATTAAAAAAGTAAAAAAATGGTAAAAATCTTTTTAAAATGTTTTCTATACCTAAATGAAACAGAAAAATTGATTAATTTTGAGTTTGAGAAGTAAACAATTATAAAAAATGAACAAATTTTGGAAAATTGACCTATGTAAACTTGTATTGAAACTTCGAATCGTCGTTTTCTGGTAATAAACATCATCGACCAAAAAAACTAATCACGAAATCGTGTTCAGCGAGTCAGTTTACCCCTATCTACAGCTTTTTCGCGATCGCTTTGCCTAAAATTCCCAAAATTGAATTTTTATCCCAAGATTTTCGAGTTTCAACGGGGTGCAGGGGTGAATATTGGTCAAATGGAAATTCCAATGCCAGATTCGGTTTCTGCGGGTCACATTACCCCTATGTAGACTAGACACTTGGCACGATAATTTTGGAAAAACTTGAGAAATTTGATTTTTGGACTACATTTTTCCTGAAAATGTAGGGGAAAATCGAATTTTTCGAGTTTTACCAAAATCATCGTGCAAAGTATCTACATGGGGGTAATTTGGTCCGTAGAATCAGAATTTGGCACCAGAATTTTTATTTGACCAATATTCACCCTCGTACCCCGTTAAAACGTGCGATTTTTTTGAGTAGAAGTGTATTTTTCACGAACCCCAGATCGCAAAAAATCTGAAAAAAATACCATATAATATATGGTAATTTTTTCAGATTTTTTTTGCACCGCTTTCTAGCCAAAAACCTACTTAGAAACTTTAAAATCGCTCTAATTTCAAAACTAGAAGACATACTTATTTTCTTTTCGATACAAATGAGGGCCTACCTCAGTAATTCTCAAAAGTTTGTTATCACTTCCCGTATATACCACATAAAATTCAGAATTTTTGGTTTATTAAGCGCTAAAATAGGATTTTTTAACGAAAAAACGACATTTTGGGGGCTGTGGGCGAGGGGTGGTGGTGTGGGAAGTGGAAAATGCGCCCTAATTTTTTGGGGGGAGTCCCTAATAATATCTGATGGTTAGTTTGAAAAAGTAGCTCTGGGGCCGATTCACCTATCTTGACCGGGAGTACCCTTTTGGAAAACTGGCATATTCCGAAAAATTGACAAATTTTTAAAAAATGCCACACTCTGAAAAATTGTCAAATTTTGGAAAATTCACATAAAATTGGCATACTCCCAAAAATTGACTTTAAAAAAATTGACATATTCTGTTGCCAAATTTTGGAAAATGACCAATTTTGGAAAATTCGCACATTTAGAAAATTAAAAAAAATTGACAGATTCTAAAAAATTGCCAAATTTTAGAAAACTAACAAATTTTAGGAAATTCGCATGATTAGAAAAATTGACAATTTTAAAAAAATTGACATGACGTCAAAATCCGTGGGGAATCCCGCGATGATCAAAATGATTCAACGACGATATCTGGAGTTCTAATGGACGCAATGAAGTGCAGTTTCCGCCATTCGTAATAAATATTCCTCCTCTTTCATTTGAATTAATAAAAAAAAATGATGAACTTGTCCATTGTCAAATTCCGAAAAATTGACCAACTTTGAACAATGACCAATTTTGGAAAATTGACATGTTTAGAAAAATTGACAAATTAAAAAAAATTGACATATTCTAAGAAATTCTTAGAAAATGACATATTTTGAAAAATGACAAATTTTTGTAAATTGACAAAATTAACATATTTTAAGAAATTTACATATTTAGAAGAAATGGAATACTCCAAAAAATTGGCTGATTCTGAGAAATTATCAAATTTTGAAAAATTGGCATATTTCGAACAATTGCATGACACAAATTTCGGAAAATTGACGTATTTTAGAAAATTCACATATTCTAAAAAATGGTCAAATTTTGAAAAATTAGAATAAACAGAAAAATTGACACATTTAAAAAAATCGACATATTCTGAAAAATTTACATATTTAGGAAAATTCACATACTTAAAAAAATTGACATACATCGAAAAATTGGCATATTCTGAAAAACTGTCAAATGTTAACAAATTGCCACATTTCGAAAAATTGATACACTCTGAAAAATCAACACATTTTGAAAACTAACTAATTTCGAAAAATTGTTTCAAAATCTTTGAATACCGATTTCTTTCATAATCCATTTTTTGATTATTTTTTCGAATCTTCAAAATATCCAATTTTATTTCTTTTAAAATAATGAAAATAATCGATTCCTATCATTTTTTCAAATATTTAAAAATATTTTTTGAATTTTTTCAAAATAATTTTACGAAATTTTCAATTTTTTTGTTTTTTTGTTTTTTTAAAGTGAGTATCAATACCGTTTTAATGCTAATGAATTTTCAAACACATATTTCTGAGTTTTGAAAAAGTTCATTTTTTACTTTTTTTATTAGCTTTTTTTAAGATCATCCCTAACTTTGGGGAAAAAATTATTTTTTGAACATTTTCAAAGTTTTCAATTTTTTAATTTTCAATTTTCGATACCTTTTTCATATTTTGTAAATATAAAGATTTTTGAATTTAAAAAAAATCATTTTTTTTCAATAATTATTTTCTCCAAGTTTTCATTTTCATTTTCTTTTTCAAATCAAAACTACGAGTAATTTTTAATTTATCGAGAAAACGTTTTTCTCTCACCACTTCAACAGTGAATATCTAATCTTTTAAAACGCTTCTTTCCGTAAGTTTGTGATAATTTCCAACTTCGAAGCTGTTTGAAACGTACTATAGTAAAATCAAAGTAGGCATTAAACGAATCGAACTTTGCGCATTTTAGCCCGTTGAAAAGCCATATAAAACGAAGCAAAATGAAAAATGGATTTTAAAAAAAAATGTTCCACTAGGACAACTCCGCTTTTTACGTGTAGTGTAACCTCGATTTTCGATAAGGTTACGAGTTAAATGGTAAGTACACGCGACCGACGGTTGCATTCTGTTGAATAATCGTAATTTAAACTTGGCGTAATTTGTAATTTTATCCGAAGGTGGAGTTGTTTTTAGCAACTCTGCGCGAAGGAAAATGCAGCTATTAGGTTGAAAATATAATTATCATTCCATTTCGTTGTCGTGTAGCACTGCCCCTTTTATACCTAAAATATAGCTATTCCGCAGATATGAACTAAATGTACCCATATCGTAGGTATACCTTGTTTTTTTTTTAACGATACGAAATATTCGTTCATATACGAACGACGTAGAATTTCGAAACGTCGCCATCTTTATGGCAGATCTCGGGTTCGCGGTCTTTTCCAATGGAACGTTCCGTTGCGACGTTGTCGAATAGGTAATGACGTTGTTTTGATTCTCGAATCTCCTGTTTCATTAAAAATGTAGCTTGTGGCAAATATTAGTCGCCGCGAAAAGCCAGTCAGGCAGTTTTAAGAAAATATCTATACGATGGAAAAGCGACTCGACGGAAATAATCGAATTTGACGTTGGACAATCGCCGTCGCGTCGTACCAGTCGCCATCGCGATCCAGACGACTACCCGGGTTCGTCAACAAAACAACGTAGAAAAATTTCAATTCTCGAATCTATTTTAATAAATCGTTTCCTGTGTCTTGGTTGGTTTTTAAAGAATATACCCGCCGCACGGAGATTCTAAATTAAAGCGTATTATCATCCACTCGACAGCATCATCAATTGCTATAATAATATCATCGTTGGGCTGTGCCACCTCCTTTCATAACATACAACAATATATTAACAATCGCATCGCGTATATGTAGCATACGTAGACGACAAAACGTATACCCGAGGACGTAACACCACACGGATCAAGTGAACTACCTATTTAAGACCGTAATACTACAAAAAAAAAAACCATCTCATGGATGAACGTAAAATGTGGCAATTTTTTTAAATGGAACGCAAGGTCGTAAACGTAGCGAATTTTTCTCATATACCTAATGCGGTTTTTTACTGCATTGTTCTGGAGCACATATACGTATCGAACAGATACACCCCGTTAAGCAAGTCTCCATCGCCATCAAACGGCCAGCGACAGCGAAAGTTTATCCCGGCGCGTTTGAATGATTTACCTTCTCGATGATCGGTTCATCGATCATCAGTCAGGCATATTTGCGGATTGCGGGCGGTTTCCATTCCGCTCGCCGCAAATGGCAAATATGCGAAAACAATACGGTAAACCTGTTTCATTTCTGTATTCGTAGCATCGGTCGCAATGATGTAACTTGCGTCGTTCAACTGTTCATGCGCTGATGATAACGTAATAACCAGGTATCTATAATTTTAGCCTGATTGTAATCGTAATTGACGTTGCGTTCGTGGAAATAAACCTATAGCTTCGAATTCGACAATTGACAGTATCGCAGAAGTTCTCACAATGGCCATTTTTTTACGTACAGTTGCTCTAATTTCGATTTTTATGAAATTCTTTGCTATTTGAATTTCGTGATTTGCGAATAGAGGCCATTTTTCTTCCAATGGTGTGGAAAATACCGTCACAAAAGGCTCGAAATCGAAAACTAACGTCGAAATCGAATTCGCCACATAAAAAAACATAGAAATCGATATGTCGCACTACTTTTTATCGTGAAATCGAAACCGCCCCCTCGACCCCCCATTTGAGGATCCACAAATCGGTTATCGTGAAAAAATGATAACGATACAATATGCATATCGATTTCTACATTTTCGAACACGCTGATTTCGAATTCGAGGTTATTTTCGAGCTACGCTCTTTTCCCAACCAATATCAACGAAAATTCGTTCAAAAAAATCGTTTTTTACTCTTTTTTTTTGGCCAAGTCACCATTCTTAAAAGCAGATCAATTACTGGTAACATCTTCTCGAAGGAAAAAATGTATTTCAAACTCTGCCTACATCTAAGCATACGATTGATTCGATTCGCACAACAAACCGAGCAGTAGGGCTGGAAAAACGCCAAAAAGAAAACATACGCAACATTTGTCTAAAATTTCTCAACTCCTCGATGTTTTTTGCTTCGGTATGAGCGAACGCGGAGGGTGGTTCTCGTAGCGTTTCCGTCAACTTCAAAACTTAAGGGTAAGATCACGCTTCGTGCCTTTATTATACTTTTTCCAGCGAGACTTTCGTCGGTTGGGGTCGAAAACGTGTAATGGTCTTCTTGAGAACATCCTTGAAAATGTTAGAAATTAGGACAAAGTTTCGTCGATGCGTAGTATTTTCTTTCGTCTTTTGTAATTCGATTGCGTCGATATTGGTAATTTAAACAGCGATGACCAATACTTTAAAAAGTGATTACTTTTCCTTTGTCCTTTTTTTTTCTCCTCCCTTTTTTAAACAACGAAAAATATTTTCTACGAGGGTTTTTCGCTTGAAAATGTCATGTGAGGGAGAAAAAAGTAATTTTTTCGCATTATTAAAAATTTTGAAAAATATTGAGAAAATTATTTGCAACAATGAGGCAGAATTGGGATTATTTTTTACTATTAAAGAGGAAATTCGTGTGCAAAAAAATTTATTCTTTTTCTGGAATCCCTTCACTTCTAATTATTTTTTAAATTACCGCGTTAAACAGAATTTCATCTCTAGAAACTCATCGCTGAACATGGCTGAGCACATCCTACAAAATTACATCATCAATGACAACAGACGACAAAAATAACAAATAATAAGAAAAAAACGTGCGATATGAACCAGTATCACATACAATTCAGATAAGAAGTTCAAATTTCATATCGTCACCGAAGACTTTAGCATTCAATTTATCCAGGTACTCTGAAAAATTCGTCGACGAAGCTAATTTTTAGAAAATGTTCTATTCTCTGTATCTCTCTCGGTTGTACCTATGTAGATAAACTTGCTGGGAATAATTTTAAAGAACGGGTAGGTATTCGTCGGTGAAACCAAGTTGGGAAATAGTTTCGACGATATTCTGCGTAAAATTACACTTTGCGCTTTGAGGTCTTCATCAAGAGCTTCGAGTTAATTTAACGCGTCTGAACGAGCTACGAGTGTTTTCGTTGTATTAAACGTTCTCATAATCAAAGTAATATCACGAGTTTCCTACAAACTGGATGGTTTTTGTCATCAGGAAACGACGCACAAGAGTTTAAACGGAAATGTAAATTAGCTTTATATCGATAAGCAGTTATTTTTCTGTTTTTTCACGCACACAGAGGCGTATAACCAGTGACGAACCGAAGTTTCAGTAAAAAATTTTACTCAGGGGGAAGCTCCCCCTCTCCCCCCTTATCGGTACGTCACTGCGTATAACTAAATGGGAGGAGGGATAAATCACCCTCAAGACAGTATACCAGTAGATAAAGTTGGTAAGTTTATCAAAATATAGGAAAAGGTTGGAAAAATTATTTTGAAAAAATAAAAGAAGCAAAAAAAATACATCATTTTACAGCTAAAATTGCAATTTTTTCAAAAAATTTCTCAAAATTTTTGACTTCGTTCTGTTCGGGTCATATTTTCAAATTTCGATTCTATTTTATCCCAAAAACCACAAAAATTCACCCCCTTCGCAATTACCTTCCAGGGCTCGCACCTAAGTCAACCCACACAGTAAAAATTGCTTTAAAAACAGCCTGTTAATGAATAAATAAATAAAAAATACATTTTTCCCAAATCAAAGCAGCAATTTTTCTAAATTTTTCTAAACACTTTTGCCCTTGCTTCTCTCGGGCTATATTATGCTTCATGTTTTAGAATTTCATTCGATGTTGGCTCAAAAAACAAAAAAATCACTCTTCTCCCTCCAAATACATACCATTTTTAAAAATATTTCACTTTACGCGAATGAAGTACTTCAAATCAAGTAGAGGTATATATTTAGTTTATGCCCAAAAGAGAAGGTAGCACACGGACGCAATTACTTGCAGATTTACCGCACTCGAGCACATCTCATCTGCATGATCTTGTTGTACCAAAACAATTACACGTGTCAGGTTCAACAGAAGAGAGAAAATTACTCGACAAGGTGCCAAAAAACCTATACGTATGCGCGTATATTCGTGTATGAATTGCAATCTGTTGTTCGGCGAAGTCGATAAACTACACGCTGCATATTTAGAAAGTCGACGTTCTCTTATGTATAGGTACGAGTATATAAGGTAAAGTTGAACATACGTAGGTATACGCGAGAATATCTACGTCACTCGTTGTATTACGTATAAATGAAAATGACATGTAACGTTTAAAATCTTCATTCCATGGCGTGTAAGTAAAGCAGCAGAGAAAAAAGACGAGAAGTGAAAATTTCACCGATATATGCGACCAGCAGCCGAATCGGTGCATCGACTTATTACCAGCAAAACGCCGCGTATATTATAAATCATTTATTTGGCAATATTTACAAGGGGGTCCTTTAAATGTGTTATGCTATGTGCGACGTTTAATAACTTGGCCCTGTTTAGATTACGTACCCACCTACATCGTGTGTCGTTTGGGTGATAATTTATCGGGCTTATTGCGGTGCTGCAGCAGCGTCACATTCTCGTATGCCATAAATTTACCCCTCTGGTCTCGTACAAGCCATACTGTATAAGAAGCTCGTATAATAATATTCCCGAAAACTAAACACTCTTGAATGTTACGAGCGTATTATTAGTAGGTCAAACTGTATTACATCGATAATGAGATTTAAACGATGGAAACCGAATATTTTTACTAATGTTTGGCGGATGTGGAAGCAGAAGTGAGGGGTAAACGTTTTTAAGATTGCATGGAATATTACGAAATATCAAATTTAAATCCGAAAAGTAGAGGATTAGGTATATTGAATTCAATCCAGAGTTATAATTTTGTCTAGCGATAGAACAGGCAGCTACACGTCAGACTGCATTAAATTGGGGGGGGGGGGGTGTCGAAAATTTATACTGGAGGCTTATAAAACTCGAAAATACTTGGAAAATGAATCGTTAGATTTAGAGGACGATAATTAGCTACCTCATAAATTCGTCGCCGTGGTTTCAATACAATTTCTTGAAGTTTGAAATTTTTTAGAAAAATGTACAAAATTTTAACAATAAGAAAGTTCCAAAATATTCTTGGGGGAAACGTATTTAATCGATTTTTAGACACGAAAATTTGATAAAAATCAAATTTCAATCTCTTACTTCCAAATATGCTCAATTCAGAGAGTTTAATTTTCATTTTTTTTCCATTCAATTTTCTGAACTTTGTAAAAAACATCAAATAAAGAAACCTTGAACCTGAAAATCCGACGTGAAAGGTAACTTGACATGTTTTTTCTATTACATTTTCTTCACTTTTAAAAAGCTTTCATTAACGTAATCAACTTCATTAGCCGAAAACGTACGTATATATCTATAAACATATAATCAGGACAATTATCTCTTTCACGCGAAATTTTCTCAAGATTTAAATCCCACATAATCATAATGTACTCTATATAATAATCATGCATATAATTTTAATAAGTCATTTATCAATTCAAATAGTTTTTATAAACCATCAAACAGCAGAGTTCATAATTTCTTCTATCATTCGTATGTGAAGCATAAAATTATCAATACGTTGAAGATTACCCTATTAAAATATACGAATACGATTTAAGTATTCCTTCTCACCAAATGTGATACAGATTATAAAAAACTTGACAGAATTGAAATTCAAAATCATGAGTAATATTGATAATTTTTCTGCTGGTTTCTAAAAAAAAAAAATCATCACTCCCTCGTAATTGCAAAAAACAGTCTCTTCCACTAACTACAAGTACAAGACGACAACTTCAAGCGAACTCGTAGTGAGTACATCGTGCATCGTTTGACTGTAATGATAACATTACATATCTTTTAAATCGCATTGACTTTGCCGTTTGCGATTAGTTCGATCAGGGCTGAGTAACTTTGATTCGGTACAACATACAGGATCAGGATTATCTAATCACATTCAGTGGCGTCAATACGTAGGAGACAACTTCCACCACCACCGTTTTGTTGATTCAGGAAATTAGTTACCTATCTCTACACTGGCACATTTTATGTTACCGTAATGTGATCAATAATGATCATCGCTTATCAGAAGTATAACGCTATTTGCATCGATAAAAACACCAACATGAGAGATAATTTTCACGTAATCAAACAAAGTGATAATCCTATCTGACGTCTTTGTAAACAATAGCACAGTACTCAAATTCACACCACTTCAACGTGAATAAAGAGGATATGAAGTACTTCATCCGTAAAAAAAATATGTACTTATGTATGAAAAAACTCGGCGGTTAATTTAGCTGATTATTCGTGATATTCAATTATGTTTACGCAACTGTAAAAGTTGCAAGCGCGAACGTAGAAACCTTCCGATAAAGGTAAAAATGTACGCGGACTCGTGGAGATACAAACATATGTTTGTTGTTGTCATTTTAATACTGTACAGGGCAATAACCTAAGATTTTCTCCAAACACGTAAGTCAGTTAGTAGTAAAAGCAAAACAGAAGGATACTCACTATTTTCGAAGAGTTTGTTTTATCGTAGGCTAGAAACGTTCTGGTCGACGTAGGATTGAATAAAATATCATTAGGGGTAAAGTCCAGCTTCACTTTGCGGAAATGTTTACCGTGGTCTTCGGTTATAAACATGAGTTTGTTAGTCGAGTCGACGAATACGGTCTGAAATCATTTATTTCGATGAGCACAATATGGTAAATAAATTGTGACACGAGATGGTTGCGTAAATAAACATACATGACTCAGGAATGTCGGATGGATGTAATATTTATCCAATTGCGCGTACTCTTTGTCGTTGATTTTGAAAGATTCCGTCTTGTTTTCGTACGTTTCTCCATAGTCGTAGGAATAGAACACAGCCGAGGGTACGTTGCGATTAACATCTTTGGCATTTCGAGCCAAGCAAATGATGACATTTGTATTAACGTTGGCCTCTTCGCCTACCCAATGCACTATCAACTGCTGGTGACTGTCGTTTAGCTTATTGATCTGTAATGCATTCCAGTTACTATTAATTGGGCCAAGATGCAAATGAAAAGCGGAATTTGGAGCTTACTTTGACATAAACGTTGTCTTTATTAGAAGTCGACTGAGCGCCAGCGTCTCGACGAACTCTATGGTTTACCGAATCGACTGAATCTAAAGGCAGATCAAAATCATTCCTGAATATCGAGTATTCCGAGTTTTCACTTGAAACGCTCAGTGAAAAAGCTACACTCGCGATGGTTAAACATGCCAACGAAAACGATGCGCAGATATTTTTAAACTTAAACTTAGCCATTTTGATCGACAAAATGAGCTGTGGTAATTACGCGCAAGTTTATTGAGTATTAATTAAATTCATTGCGTTAATGCGAACACCGTCAAGAAAAACGTATTACGAGTAATGCACGAACACGGTATGGCACAACTACACACAACTCACTATCGCAATTGAAGTCCAATTACACAGTACAATACCTACGTTCAAAACTGAAAGTACATTACGTACTGAAAACATCAACAAACGAAAGGGTATCCAGTATGTATTCGAGTTCACTACCGAGCTGCGAGCTGGAATTCATTTACGGTTTGGATGACGTTTGGTAGATGACGCTGTGAGCAGATTGAAAAGATGGAGTTCGAAACAAGCCTAACAGCATGCGAAGCGAAACCAGTTTTTAAATCTCCGCAGTCCGCAGTTCGCTTTTAATAGCTATGCTTTTGTAAGTTTAGTTAGGCAAATTTGTATTCATAATTTCAACATAATTTGCCTATATTATTAGTTGAAGGAAGCGATGAAGTATGAACGAGCACGCGCCCAAAAATCCATAAATCACAGCAGAGGTGTCGACATGGTGCCGAGAAGCCATATTCTTGAGAAAGCTTCCTCAAAAAGTTTTTTGGGGAGAAATACCCCCCCCCCCATCAAGATCCCCCCCCCCCCAAATCAAGACGGCCCCTGCTCAATTTCCCTCCTATCTTCACCTAAATTTTTCGCCCTCGCACCTCGCTTCGCTCGGGCCATTGTCTCCATATTTTTTGAATTTTTCTTCAAATTTCAGTACAAAAAACATGGAAATATGCAAAAAATACATACGTCATTTTTTAGTCAAAGTTTTAGTTTCATTTTCAAATGTTACCTAAAATTTTCGCCCTCGCTTTGCTCGGGCCAATGTTTCCTTTCCATATTTCTCAAATTTTTGTTC
>FIZT01014731.1:0-13375 GCA_900065295.1 Paracoccus marginatus | reverse complement strand
GCACCTTACGCGCTCGGGCACCGCGTCCTCAACTTTGAGTGCGTTGAGGCACGTGTTGATATCAACTCAGAAGTCTCAAACTTTGGGGATCTTCTTTCCTCATGTAATGGCACCTTTTAACGGTGTGCCCGAATTTCGATTCGAAAATTCGTTTTCTAAGTGTCACCCTAGTACACATTATATACTTTTTTTATAATTGCACCTCAGAAAGTGGTTACCAAAATGACCGTTGGAAATCTTAAAATGCCCATTTGACCAAAATAGCCCTTGATAGTGTTTAACATCCCGGCATGTTTGAAAAAATTCGATTGAAAACTACAAAAAATGAAAAATTTCAAACGAAAATCGATGTTTCACCCCTCTAAAAGGGATTACGAAGGAGGTAGGAAGCTGAAAATCTTGTCACAAGGCGTTTAGACTGCAAGGACCAATTTTCACAAGAAAATTTCAAAATACCCTTTAAAAAAATACTGATTACAAGCATAGAAAAAAAATTGAAAAAATTTGCTATTTCCCTCCCTTCTTGTGACCTATTTTGCATTGAAAATTTTCAAAGTCGATATGACTAGTTCTGGGGAGGAAATAATAAAAACAGAAAATACAGTAAATATTTCTTAAAAAATCTAGAAACACCAATAAAATACCTACCTTTTATAAGCCGACGAATTTCTCCTTCTAATTTGCACCACGACTGCTCCGCTTTTAATGCCTTTGAAAAGTGAAATAGCTTGAGCATGCGTCAGGCCATCCATCGATGTCCCATTCACCGATATTATTTCGTCGCCTGAAAATAAAATTTCAAAAATTAACAAATTATGACAAATTCAGCAATATTAGGTACCAACAACACCTTCATCTGGGCTTCGATACGAACCTTCTTTCATAACTCCGCAATCAGCAGCTTGACCAGATTGGAAAATAGTCTTAACGAAAATGCCTAAATTGCCCTTAGGCGAATCTCTGCCGCCCACGATACTAAACCCAAGCGACTTCTGCCCGTTACCTTTACAAAAAGTCACCGAATGCGTTGACAACAGTAAAGACTTGGGCCGGCCCGGGCACGCGTATGCGCTCTGCGTCATCAGCTTGTTCTCGGCGGCACCAGCGCTTTTCTGCGGTATTTGATCATACTGCAGAGAAAACTTCCTCATGCCGGTAACGGGCTTAGGTGGTTTGGTCGGATCGGCGCCGGACGGGGCAGGCCGAACGGCGCAAGAGGGCTGTCTCGAGATCGGCGTACTCTTCAGCGGTACTGATTTCGTCGCTTTGACAGGATTCGAATCGCGCACTATTTCCGGCATCGAGCTTTGCCTGACGTAGTTCACCTTATCGCTCAGCATGTCCAGTAATCGGTGCTTTTTCATCGTACCCGTCGGGCATGATGAGCGGGGCGGCGAAACGGGCGGCAGTTTCGTGTTGATCGGTTTTACCGAGTCGACGTGGTCGAGATGGCCGTATGGGGAGGTCGTCCTGGCGGGTGGTTGTGAGGATGGGTGGCACGGATCGCGGCTTATGACGATTTCGATCTCTTGGGGCGAGTTTTTGATCAGCGAGCGGGCTTCTTCGACTGAGAATCCTTTGAGCCGGGTGCCGTTGATTTTAATTATTTCGTCGCCGATTTTGAATCGGCCGTCTCTGTAGAAAAAAACAACAAAATTAATAACAATTAGGAATATTTGAAAATTGAAATGGTATTTTCGTAGGAAAAATATCAGCTGACTGCCTGTCAAAGATTTTTGTAGCGAAAAGCAGGGCTTTGAGAATTGGATCAAATTACGAAGAGACCAAAATTCAAAATTCAAAAGATGGATGCAAAACTGACTAAATAAAAAAAAATTGATAAAAATTCGATTAAAAAAATCAAATTAAAAAGTACTAAAATTTGAGTAAGTACTAAGTACCATAGATTTTCTTAAAAAATTGCGTAAAATTTTTCAAAAAAAAAAATTTAGTAAAATCTCACATAAAAATTGAAAAAAAATTTCAGAAAAAATTGTGGAAAATTTTGGAATAAAAAAAGTTGAAAAATGAGTAAAATACTTAAAATTTTCAAATAAAATTTCAGCAGAATATTCAATGTTAATTTGCCTAAAAAATATTGAGCAAAATATTCGAAATAAATTCAGTAAGAATTTAAGCAGAATTTTCAAAAACATCACGAACTTAACCCACCCGGAAAAAAAATCGAAAAAAATATACGAGACAGTCATGACAACCCATAAAAAAATACCAACTAACATAGAAATCGGATAAGTTGCCTATGTTCTTTACGGAAGGCAAACGAAGCTCACCTATCGATAATGCTGGCAGGTTCGATGAACGAGATAAAGTAGGACGAAGACCTCACCAGCGGATCTTTCTTTTCAATATAAATGCCCAAACTTTCGGACTTATGCTTGGAAAACCTCATGCATTTGAATTCCCTCTCGAAGTTGTTAGCAGCACCTTCGTGCGTCTTTGGTAGAGCCTGGTAAATTTTGGGTTGTTCGTCGAAAGCGCCGTAAATCGAATGATAGCGACCGCAATTCAACGAATTTTGACTTTGAGGATTCCTCTCGGGCGTGTGAGAGTTTCTCCTCGGATTCTCGTTCACGTTGAAGTAGCCTCTCTGAGTGGGCGATACGAGTTTGTCTGTTTTTTTGGCGTTATTTATTTTAATATTACGTTGCCTGGAGAATGGCACTCTGGTATCGGGTTTCAACCTTTGTAGATTCTGACTGGCGTCTTCGTGACGAGGCAACACATCGGGTAAGACACCGTTGGCGGTGTTCTGAGCCGCTGTATGCTTCAGCTCTTGCGACAAGTTGGACTTGATAGAGCCTCTGGGCGAGTCACCGCCTCCGTTGCGGGTGGAATCGCTCTCGTATCCGCTCTCTTCGGCCTTCAATATGAGGAAACTGTTCAACAGCGAGTACAGTCTATCCACCGAGTACTCCAGATCGTTGGTCGATGCGGCGTTGGTGCTTTTGAGCGGCGCCGGCAACATCTCCCTCGAACGTAGTTTGTTCACGACGTTGGCGAAGTCGTAAGCGGTGTGTCTTCTCTTGGATGTGATTTTATTCTGATGCGGTATCCTAGCCGGCGGTTTTTTCGTCGCCACGATCGCATCTTTGGCACAGTCTTTTTGGCTGATTTCTTTGAAAGCTGCGAACAGGTCGTCGTAGCTGAGCGTTTTCAGTCTGTCCGAGCTATCTTGGTCCGGGGCCGACAGCTCGGACAGAGATCGGTATTGTAGAAGGTATTCGATGAAGGATTGTTGCTCGAGCGGATTCTCTCGCAGAGATTTCGATAGAATTCGACGTCGACATCGCACCCTCGTGTCGTTCTTCTCGTCTTGCTTCATTTTCATATTCTTGTGCAGCGTCTCCTCCATCTCGTAAAGGTCAGAAATACCCTCCTGGCATTTGTCTTTGACCCAGTCTCCGGGTCCGTGGCCGTTCTTCAGGCTGGATTTTTTCTTATCTTCGGCCTTCTGCAAAGGATACAACGATATGTTCGAGTTACCGCGAGTGAAGAGGTTTCGCAGAGATTCTACCCGAGACACGCGTCTATTTCGATTAACGACGGGAGCTGCATTGGTCGGCGTCGTCGTCGTAGGCACTTTCGAAGGCGTCCAGTACTTCTTCTTGGACGAATCGAGAAATTCGATGGAATCGCTGCGTTTGATCTGGTCCCATCTTCGGCCCACTTTTCTACCCCAAGTTGACAAACCTGTAACCAAAAAAGCGGATACTTTGCGTTAGAAAAAATGTCCGAGAACCGGTTCGAAAAATGGAAAAATACTCGTCCCACTCGCGCCAGAGAGTGATTTTCAAGCGAACGAGCGATTAATATTTATCAATAATTTAATTGTCGCCTTGTTCGATTTCATTAACGTTGATTCAGTTCAAGTAGGAGGCGAGATTGTCGAGTAGGTTACCAACCTTGATGGCCACGTACTCAATTATGTAACGTCATCAGCACATATGCTCGTGAGTTTTGATAAGCGATGAAGGAAAAAACGAGTCAGCCGAGAGGTGTAGGTAAATACTTATCGAGACTTATGCAATTGGCGGTATTTTTATCCGCACACGTTTCGCAGGATGTGAGGAAATTTCATCTCTCAAATTATCAATTCACGAGTAGGAGTTCCGTTGGAATTATTCATCGAAAAAATTATCCCAGAAAGAGGCACAGATGTGAAAAATTACAGATTCAAAAATATTTTTCGAAGTGATCGAAAAGCTGATTTTTTATTACAAACTGGATATTCGTATTCGACGGCGTTCAGGATAGGTACCTAATTGGAAAAATGAAGAAAAAAGTGCTCAGTCGAAATTAATTATAATGGGAGAAAAACAATAACCAAGACGAGACGTATTCCACGAAGAAATTAACGTCTCTGTACGTGTGCATTTTAATATACAGACACATTTACTGGAATGGGCATTGTGCTGCTTACGTTAGCACAGATCGCAGATCGAGCATGCGGATGAACTTGAAAAGTACGCGACCATCAATGGTAATACGACTCGTTAGGTTTTACGTGGGATTTGCTGTAATTCACGGGCGCGTATTCAGAAGGCTCTTTCACGCTAGAGAAATAATACGGATAACACGAGAAGTAGAAAAAAATTCAAGGAATTCAAATTTTAATTTTTTATTTTAAATTCAACTTTTTCAATTGGGCATTCGCTTGTTTTATTTTGAATAAAAATTTAGGTTGATCAAATTGATGGACAAGGATTTTTTGAAATACATAATTTTTCTTCATTTTTTTTTTACACCAAAGTTGTACTTTTTGATGGTTTTTTGTTTTTTTGAAAACGGTTATTTTTCAAAAATTTTGACAGTTCTGAAAAGTTTGACAAAATTGAAAAATTTTACAATATTGGACATTATGGGAATGTTTTTTAGGAAAACTGACATTTTTGGAAAATTGTTAATGTTGAGGATTTTCAAAATTTTGAAAGAAATTATTAGTTTTGACACATTTGACCAAAATAAAAAAAAACACCACCATTTTAAAAATTTGGAAAATTTGAAAATTTGACAATTTTAAAAAATTTGGCAATTTTAAAAAACTTGGCAATTTTAAAATTTTGGCACTTTTGGAAAATTTGTCGATAAATTTTGAAAATTTTGGCACGTTTGAAAAATTTGCCAATTTTGAAAATGTATGTCAATTTTGAAAAATTTGACAATTGAGTATGAAAAGTTTGACGATATTGAAAAATTGTACAATATTGGACAATGGTAATTTTTGAGGAAAATTGACTTTTTCAAAAAATCTCTAATGTTGAAGAGTTTCAAAATTTTGAAAAAAATATTAGTTTTGACACATTTGACCAAAATCAAAGAAACACCACCACCGCAATTATTTTGAAAATTTCGGCACTTTCGGAAAATTTATCAATCCTTGAAGTTTGACAATTTTAAAAAATTTGTCAATTTTGAAATTTTGAAATTTGTCAATTCTGAAAATTTGCAAATTTTGGCACTTTTGGAAAATTTGTCAGTTTTGAAAAAATGCTAATGTTGAAGAGGTTCAAAATTTTGAACAATTTAGCAATTTTTCAAAAACTTTTTGAAGATTGCTAATTTTTTCAAAGTTATTGTAGAATCATCTTGTTGATATTTTTTAAAATTTTTTTGGGGAATTTGATTAATTTTCTCATACTTCAATTATTCCACTTCAAACTTTACCGACAGAACAATCATGCAAGTTGCAAAAATAAAGCTTTGCTTCAGTCGGATGTTTCCCGACATTACAGCTCGCGTCTTTTTGAAAATTTTACTCAATTATTATTGATTATTCATTTTTTCCCCGACAACAAATTCCAGTCAAATTTGTGAAAAAATCTTTTATTTTGATGCTTTGTTTGATTGAAGTCTCCGAAAAAAAATGAGCAACTTTTTTCGACTCCTTTTTCTATAAACAAAAAAAATTTCATCAAAAATTCAATTTTTTTTTTTAACTACCTACTTGTCCCTCTAAACATTCAACTCATTTTTTTTACTCATTTGTTTTTTCCCCCTTTTTTGTTGAAAATTTCACTCATCTGCTATTGAATGTTCCACTCAGACCAAAAGGTAATTTTTCAGTACTCTCGTAAAGTCATCGAACACACGATCTCATCAACATTGAACCACACCATTCGTATCTTGAAATTTTTCTCAACGCTCTAATTACACGCCTTTTCCTCCACTGCAGCGTTTACAGGAAAGAAATACACGTACCTATAGTAAGAAAAAAGTACCAACCTTTACGATATGTCTTGGGAGACCTGCTATTCGGCGTGCACGATCCTTTGCCGGTAGGCGTCGCTTGACCGGATTTCGTCTGCCTTATCTCTTCGGCTTCTTCATTTTCGTGATCGTTAACTAACGGCGATAAACTAACCAATTGAGGGCTGGGATCTGAACTGCGGCGTTTGAATATTCTCATGATTTATCTGCGTGCTAAACAACAATCGACGAGAATAAATCATTAAAAAGGTTGAAAAATTTATTACTTTCGAGTTGCATTGCGAGAAAGAAAGACAGATGGGGAAGGAGGGAAGTAAGACCGAAACAAACTGTTATGTAAATGATATTGAAAACCATTACGCGCGAGTCCGACAAATCGGATTCAATTTTAACGACCGTGCGGCGGCGAAAAAATTAACGCATTCTCGCGTAATCAAAAAATACGTACGAATGATTCAAAAACAATTATAACCTGCTTCCCCCGCGCGAAAAAAATCATCTCTGGTTGACGATTGAGGCGAGGCCAACGTAGCGCTATTTTTAAATTCTCTCTTAGACGCGATCTTTCGTTTCGCAAAAATGAGAGAAAATAATCAAACAAGAGATTTGGTCTGTTTACAAAGAAACCGACCAATATCGCGGTGAGTTAAAATGCTGTCACTCGAATGTTACGATTGCGAATTTTGGCATATTTTCAATTCATCTGTCGCGGCGCGTTTGCGAGGAGGAGGCGCAGTCTCGTATCGTATTTTCATCAGCAGCGTATACGTACGTTTACGTGTATACAGTGAAATTATCAAATTAAGGAACCAGAGCGAGTAAAATATTAACGACAATAAAATTACAAGCTGTTGAAACGATCTTCGGGGTGCCTCTCTGCTCGCCAACACATTTCACCGAAATGAGTGAAAAGAGTAAACAAAACGGACGTCGGAATTACGACGTCGTCGCATCATCATCATCACGCTCATTCTCACTTTCGTGCTATCACGATTCTCTTTCTATAGATATAGAAGACGTTCCAGAGTACATGTAATCAAAAAAATTATCCAAAACGTATCTACACAAATTATGTACTAAGCGATCGTCTTACAAATTAACCCACTGGTACGAATTCGTCAAACTTGATTATCACGTTTTTTGTTGCTGTTGAAAGAGAATAAAAAAAAAACGTACGAGTAAGTACGTTTGATTCGAAGAAGAAGATCTTCCCACGTCACACGTGCGTCTGCAGCACTTGAATGTACCTACTACGTACCTACGTAGGATGATTTTCATGTTACACAATTAACGCTCTCCGCCAGTCATCAGTCGATCGATATACACTACCACAACGTACGACTGAACGGAAATGATTTTAATAATTAAATTTAGTGGTTTGTACCTAACTTACGAGTACTGCCGAAAGATGTACGTACGTACGAGTACACAGTGTCGACTCTCGAGCTCATCGAGCGTAAAAGTTATACCGAAAAATATAAAAGTACTCGTAGTAGCTCTTGAATGGCTATGGGACACGGGGGTACGTAAGTATAGGAGACGAGGGCAAGAGCAGCGCAGCGGTGTCGAGTGCATCGTTAGTCGAATCAGTATGCATGAAGAGGGAGTTCAAAGGCAATGTAGCTTAGTTCTAGTCTAATTAACCATCACAATAGAGAAACACAGGGACCGGTTCGTTCACAAGTGTCATTACCGAAAGCAACTCCAGGTAATCATTACGTGACTTGAGCGTATCGTATCGTCGGTCGAGCACTCCGCGTGAGACGGTCTCGACCACAGGAAAAACTTTTGCTTTCTTGTGACCAGCCGAATTTACATATCGTGTGCGCTTCTATACGAGGAGCCGTTAAATTTCGTCACTTTTCACGGCTACAGGGTGTCTAGAAAATTTGCGTTGATTACATGCAACCGGAAGGGGAGGTGGATTTCAGAAGGTTGGGTTTCTCTACACAGAATAATTTTAGGAGCTCTGCACGAAGTGTCCAATAATCAAGATTTTTCCTCAAACCGGTTCAGTGGATTTTTTGGAAAATTAAAATCTGACAAATTTTGGCTGAAAAAATTTTCTGAAACTGGTTCAGGGATTCTCAATCTGTAACTGAAGTTCTTGAAAAATCAAGTTATATCTACGCAGACGTGAGGACTAAAAATTTTACAACTCCAGAAAAAAAATCGAAAGCCAATTCAGTGGTCCTCAATCTGTCATCAATGCATTTTAAAAATTGAGCGTTGAGAAATTTAATTTTCGTTTTAAAAATTCTAGAACCCTGAGAAATTGTAAATTTTTTGCTGAAAAACTCCAGAAACCGGTTCAGTAGTTCATAATCTGTGACCAAAATTCATAAAAATCGAGCTGTCGAAAAAAAAACACGAAAGTACCGTAAATTTATGATTTTTTTCTTTGTAAAAAAACGAGGAACCGGTTCAGTGGTTCTCACTCTGTAGCCAATTTTCTTTCAAAAACGAACCCCTTGGAAAAATTCTAATAAAAAATTTCGAAGCTACGAAAATTGATAATTTTTATTGAAAAAGATAAGAAAGCTGATTTAGGAGTTTTCACAAAAATTCTTCAAAAATCAATCAAAAAATTTTAGAGCTCTAAAAATTAATAATTTTTTTCATAGAAAATCCCAAAAACTTGTTCAACGGTTCCCAAACTAAATCGAGCTTGACATATAAAAATTTTAAATTTTAAAAAAATAGTTGCTGTTTTTTTTTTGTTTATAAAATAATTCTGGAACCGGTTCAGGGGTTCTTAACATGCAAACAAGATTTATTAAAAATTGAGTCCCCCCCCCAAAAAAAAATCCCAAGTTCCAAAAATTAACGATTTTTGTTAAATAATTATTCGAGAAACCGGTTCAATGATTCTCAATGTGGGATCAAAGTTCTTTAAAATGAAAATCGAGTCTCATAAAAATATACTGATCAACAAAAATTAAAATGTTCATTGAAAAATTTCGAAAACCCGGATCAGGGGTTCCCAAAAAGTATCTTGAAAAATACACGAAACTCGATAAAAACTCTCCACTCCGAATTTTTGGGACATCTTATACCTGAAATTACGAGTTACGGTACGTTAGATACACGAGAGTGAGACCATCGAACGTGGCCGAACGAAAGTCCTTCCTTTTGCCTCTACAAAAATCACGCTTCAACTCCAAGTTCATTACACTTTGCAAGATGCTCTACATAAACAATACGAACATCGACAATTAATTCAAGCCGATTACATAGGTCGATTCGTATTAATCGAGTATTATTCTATAACCTGCAACTGGCAAGCGTATTAGGTATACACACTTCGCTATACTATGTAGTTCATTAATTACGTAGTCATTAACAACACACGCGAGTTGGCTTATTGTGCATTTCAAAACGTCACACAGAGTAGGTATATATAGGAACGAGGGCGAGTCGAAGTTTATAATCAGCTTTCTCACGCAGATTCTTACAAGCTGAAGATTGCTGTAAAGTGTTGCATCTCTCCAAATGGCGGTGCAGCTCGTCCACACTGGTATAGGTACGTACGTATACCGTGTGACCTCACGTATTGAAAATCAAAGGTGCATTCGCCGCGGGCAGTACTGCTCCTAAAGTTGTCCAGCTATATACGCTGGCAAGACATACGGTAAATATAAAATCTACCTCGCAGTATATATGGCCATTATTTTGAACGTGCAATTATACGCTCATCTAATCATACACTAGAAAGATATTATTTCACCGTGAGATGGCCTTTACCATGTTACCATTACAACTTTTATTTTATGGAGTGCTGATCGATTGCGTATTTCTCTACACGCGGTTATACCAATGCGTATATAGATCTACATACGAGGAGTGTAGAAATGTACGACATGTAGCTTGTGTTTCGTTTGTGATGTAATATAATTTTTATTAAATATATTTCGTGAAGATATTTCATTCTTTCGTGTTCTTCGATGTTTAGAAATGTCATAATCACCAAAACTGTAGGTTAGTAGATGCATTCGAAGTCACTTCTGGCTTATATCTTCGTCAAAATCGACTCGAAGCGAGAAAATAATTTCAGATTCGCGATCAGCGACCTTGAATACTATGAAATCGACATAATATGTGACGATTTTTTATCAATTTTTCGCAGGGACCATCTTCCCACCCCCTCAATTTTAGCCCATTCATTTTCATATGAAGTTATCCAGGACAAGAGCTGATTAAAATTTGAAGTTGATCAGAAGTGACTCCATAGAACTGACTGTGAGTATGTTTTTTCTAAGGAGTCCCTACTTTGAGATGCCATGGCTGAGTCCCCTGAGGTCGCAACGAGCTGAATTTTTTTTTGAAAAATTCTCAATCGATAAGTGATCACTTCATAGAGTTTGGACGGAATTAGAGCGTTTATGTCTTTTTTATATTTTTTTACGAATGTGTAAAAAGCACTGGCCTCTAACTGCCGTATTTCTCAGCAGAGTACCGTGGAAAATTTGACGCATGTGTACCTACGTGTTCCATACATTTTATTTTTCTACTCTAAGAAGCCATGACTCGGCCCCTTGGAGTCGCGAGAGACTGAACAAATTTTTGGTGCGTTTTCTGGGTTTGAAAAGTTCTGATTAGATAAAAAAGTGATTTTGTACCACAATATGGTATAGGACGTATGAGGTTTGAAAAAATTGAAAACCGCGATTACATGGCAGTTTTTGCAATTTCGCCACTTGTTTGTCAAAATTGGCCCTTTTCGCTACACAAATCGTATGACTGCGTCCATTATTGAAGCTGCCAGGTGGTAAAATTTTGAAATTCAAATTCCATTCCACGATTTATCTCCACCCATCATGTCCCGGGCCCCAATCAATATCGACGGTAAACGATATCAAGACGATGTTTTCAAGCGGAATGCGAGTAAATCCACTGGATTTTTGTGTATTTTGTGCTGAACATTTTTCTCAGCGCGCAAAATCATTTTTCGACTGCCAGCTGCGAAATCGTCGCTTATGCGAGAAGTAGATAAATCGTTGATTGATCGATTGCAATGATGTTCGAACCGAGCGACGTCTTCAATAAGTATTTCATGTTTAAACGAACGTAATGCTGCACGTGTAGCTTATGGTTTCTGCGGATGGAATATACCTACGTGCTCGTGTTGACATTGTTGACATTATCTGTCGTATGAAATCGAACGTGATGTACGCATAAGATGCTGTTGTATACGCAGTTTTGTCAAAAAGATAAATCAAAAGGAGACAAATGTACCGCAAGCGTCGAGTGATGCACGTTCATTTCAACGTACAGAAAAATACTTTATAACGAGGACCGAGTAAGAGTTGAAAGTCATAGTTCGTCATCGCGTCGCGCCGTCCAATTCGACAATTTTAACGCATAAAATTTCATAGAAATGTCGACTTTGCAGCTGACATTTGTCCTGGTCGTGACGTTATTCGTTACCGGAAAAGTTTTTGGCCAAAAGATTATCACCGAAGAACAGTTCGACCAGTAAAGAATTGATATATACATACCTAAATGTTACTTATGCATTAAATTATATCCTGCCTGCGTTTTCCCCCTCAGTTGGTAAATCATTAATTTTTGCTAATAAACACTACCATCACCTTTATTCAATAATATCGATCTGATTCGCACAGGAAACACAAATATAGGTAACTTGGGTAGGTACCTATTTCCTGTGTGAGGTTTTGATTTTCGAAAAAAAAATCACAATTTTTTTTTTACTCCAGCATGTAGATTTCCGTATCATAAAAATTTTTAAAAAGATATGGTCAGTTTTTTCCCAGGTCTTAAAGGGTTAATTGCGATCTGCGCTGATGTTTAAAAATCCCATCGAAAAATTATAAAATGAAGTTCAATCACTTACTTACAATAATCTTTTTTTTTAGGAGGAATTGGTGCAATCCTGAAGCAAATCTCGGTGATGACCCTGACTCGATAATAAATGGAATTTGCCGGAGATTAGATTATAAATCAGGTAGTTGTGAATCAGTTAATCAAGTGTCTTTATCTAAACATAATAGGTTCGTTAATATAAGGAAAAGAATAGGGGTGTGTCGGGATACGGATAACAGAACAAGGATCTGTGTAACTACAGGTAGCAAAGCAACGAGTGTACAAAGGTGGAAATACCAATGGAGTCAAACTACTGGGGAGCGGTGCTATATTGGTTAAACAGCTACTAACCACAGCCTTCCGAAGGTGTAGGGTTGGTAGTAGTGTAACGGCCAAATTAGCAGTAAAATTTCGTTGTTGTTTAATTTTTTCGTTTTATATTCGCATTTGGCTGCAGGCTACTCATTACTCGATTGCGATAATGTTCGGTTTTTATTTTTATTTAACCAAATCTATCGTATATTTCATTTACTTCGTCTAAATTTCATTTTCTCGTAGCCATTCTCTTCTTTTTTTCCTCAATTTATAAGCACGCGTTTTCATCTCTACTATACGGGTAACCTTCATTCACCACTCGTAGGTAATTGTCTTTGTAAAATGCATTCGTAATTTTATTTCGTTTAAATTATGTCAAAGTTTTTCTTACAAAACATACCTAGGTATCAAATTATTTTCATACAGAGTGAAGAATTACACTTTTATGACGATAATACGCGTAACAGGAGCGATAAAATTTGGTACGTCTCGACTTACATCGGTACCTAATAGCGAGGTGATGTTACTGTGTCTGAGTCGGGGAAAACTTGATTTTTTATTTTTTTTTTAAACACTCGATTCGTCAAAAAAAAGATTCCGCAGCATTTTCCGATTTTTTCACTTCAGTGTCCTAAAGTATTGTGCTTATTTAAGTTTATGTTTTTTGTTTCAATTACGTAAGTGCGCAGTTTTTTCTTTTTAGTATTAATTTTAGTTTCAATTTTGTTTTAGTTTTAGCCTTTATACGTTTGTTTTCTTTTTCTCAATGTACCTATACTAATGCACTAGGATTTACCTACTTGGATTATAGTCCAGTAGAATTAGCTTAAAAAAAGGGCCTATGATGCAAATTGAGGCGGCAAGCTGAATTTTGGTATACAGGTTCCTTTTCATGTCCTAAACAAGGATCTGGGGTGTCCCCACCTGTCCCCGGTGAGCGTTCCCTTTTATTGTGGATTTTAGCCCCCCAAATTCGGTTTTTCCCCTATAACTCAAAAAATATTGGGGG
>FIZT01014690.1:0-12513 GCA_900065295.1 Paracoccus marginatus | reverse complement strand
AAACTTGGTGAGGTTACTTCCTATGAGTGGAAGACCTCCCAAAAAAATTTTGAGCCTCACAGGTGCAAGGGAAAGGGAGCAGGAGGTCTCCAGAATGCACCTCCTCATGAAAAAGTGATATTTTTTGTGTTTTTTAGCCAGTGGAATTTGGAAATGGTATGAAAAGCTCTATTAAGCACTTGATAAATTCAATTTGAATTCCTGCATCTTCCTGGACCATTGCCATCTTTTTTGGATCAAAACTCAGGGGTTTACCAGTGGGTTGAAAAGTTATAGATCGAAATATTCGACATAATATAGGAATATTGCAATCTGCAACTTTTTAACGAATGCATACGAGTACAATTGCGCGGGTAAAAGAAAGAAAGAAACTATTTAGCATTCAGAAAATAGTAATAATAAAATGATTGGGCGTAATAAATGTAGAGTGTTGAATAACATTTGGAATTTTATCAAATTATTTGCTTCTCCACGCCTGCACTAGCATGAGCTACACACCGAGCATCATCGAGTACCATAATATATCACCAATCAATTAATTTTCAAAATTAATACCGGTAATTGAAAATTCAATACCGATCGTTTGCAAATCAATTGAAATCAATCGATTGATTTTTCATGAAGGAAATATTTCATCAATTATAACTATTTCTCTTGAACTATACCTACCTATATCCTCCATGTTTACTTAATACCTATAGTATGTACATTGTACCTACTTATGCACCGTGCACCGCCAAATTTTCAACGACAGGTACCTAAGTAATTATTTTCAGATTTCCAAAGGTAGTAAATTTTTTGTAGATTACTAGATTTTTGAAAATTTCAAAATTTTTCATAAATCAGCCAATTCTCAACTGAAGGATCCACGAAAAGAAGAAGCTAAGTCCAAAATCTCGACTTTGAAAAATTGTGGACTAAGGTATCAATACCTTGGTAAAAAATTCGAATCTTTGATGCTTGAAAAATTATAAATTAAAAAAATTATTGATCAGTTGTTTTTTTATATATTTTTTCAATTTTTAATAATTTTTTAATGTAAAAAATTTTGAGGAATTTCAAAAATTTTACCACATTTTCAAGTTCTTGTGGAGACATCGCAGACATTTTAAAAATTCAATTTTTAGTGAAATTTTACAACGTTCACGATCTCGAATTTCAAAATTTTTTTGAAACCAGAGCTCAGCAGAATTTTCGAAATTTTATCACACATATTATGGTACGATGATAATTTTCCCCAATCCCATTCTTTCAGAAATAGTTCAAAACTATACCTATCTACTTGATGAAAAAAATTCGTAATTGAGTTTTTTTTTAGAAGGGCCATCTTAGCGTACATGTATGTACCTCTTTCTGCGAATATTTTCTTAGATACAAAAACAAACATTCAGTAAAAACTATTAAAAACTTATTTATTTTCGATAATGTTGATTGTTCACAACACATGCAAACCGCCAAATATACGCAATATTTATATGTACAAGAAAAGAAAAAAAGAGAAGAAATTACACGAAAAAAGTACAAATAAATAGACTTCAAAAAAATTTCGAATACAAGACAATTCGTCCAAAAGAAAAAAGTAAATTTTTACAACTGCAAACAGAAACTGGGTAAGTATATTTCACCGTCGCATCACATGCGTCAAGAGAACATTTTCTGCCAAAAGTGGAAAAAAACGATGTTTGGAAAAGAAACCTATTCACAGTCTGTACAATGCACCACGTTCGAGAATACACAAAATAAATAAATATTCGCGACTTCATTCTCGAACTCGGAACCTATCAATTTTTACACACGTAATTTGAATAGTTTTATAAACGTGATCTCGAACTATAAATCATCGTTATCAAAAAAATACAAAAAAACATCGAATTCCAAACGCACACTAAAAAATATTCAACTGGAAAAACTCCTCTGACAAGTAGAATTTTACAAAGACGAAAAGGTAAAATAACTGGAAACCTAAACGATATAATACGTACAAAAAAAAAGGAGAAAGAAAATAAAAAAGACTCGATAATATACACAGAAAGAGACAGGACACAAAATTACAAGATTACAAGAAGTAGAAAAAAGAAAAATCATTCGATCTAATCACAAAGAAAAAAAGAAGAAAATCCACACAAAAAATGCCATTTCAGTCAAACGAATTCAAGTTGAAGTGCACACAGACACAGGACGCGTGGTAATCGGTTGGTAACTTGTATTTCACAGAACCTAATTTACATTCTCATCGAAACCTGCGAAGAAGAAAAAAAAGGTATAAGTTATCCGTAGAGAGAGAAATTCGAGAAAAGTAACAGTATCTCGTGAAAATCGAGTAATTTTCGTCTCATCCGTCCCCAAATCCGGATACCGTTACGTCGTAAATGTTTTAAAAATCGATTTAAAACATACGAGTACTTACTTACAGGAATGTTTGGGAGAGCAGCGAGTTGTAAATTGGCTAGCTGACTTGATGGTGTTAGTCCAGTCTGGTTGAACGGGCTCATCATGGTGGATACTGCTCGCTTTAATTTATTCGGAGTTTTATTAAAACTCAAGGCCCGGCCAACTTTGATCCGCGTCTTGTTTGCAAATCTGCTGCGAAAAAATATTTTGAGTAAAGGTATTTTATGGGTAGCAGAGTTGAAGGGGCAATTTCTAAAAAATTATTTTAAAACGCCTTCGATTGTTATATTATTGATTTTTTTTTTAAATTCAAATATTGACACTATTTTCAACCTTTGACGGTTCTAGTTGCCTCGATTTCAATCACAAAAATCATATTTTCTTTGGATTTTTTTTTTTTTGATTCCCTAGAAAAAGCAATATTGTTGGGTCTGTTCAATAAATCAACGACTCTATTTAACAATTTTAATTAGAAATTTTTACAAATTGAATTAACACGAAACACTTATCCGATTCACTTCACATCTCTTTCAACTTTCATACACATACGACGACGATAAATACGCATTTTTAAATACTAATTCGGCGCTCAATTTTACAAGAAAGTCAACAAGGATTGCGTACGTTTTGGAGTATTCGTACTCGTAGTACTATTAAAGGATAGTGCTCTAACCACTTTCGATTTCGCTAACCTGTTGTGAAAAATTACCAAATTGAAGATCGATCGGTCTAGATAAAGCGACGAAATGGGGGAGGGGGCAGATGGAAAAATAATCTACGAATAGAGTTCGAACTTACTTGAAAGCTTTCCCGAGAGTGCCAGTAGCCACCTCGCTCGAATCAATGTCTAACTGATGAGCTTCCAAGTACATTAAATAACTATCCTGGAATTACATAAAAGAAACCGAGATTAGTAAAGGGCGTGATTTTATAGAGAGGTAAAGAGAGTCGATAAAAAAATGAACTCACTGTATCGGTTGTGCAGACGATATTGGCGATTTGACTGCATAACATTCGAAGGTAGTTGGTTTTTTCTTTTTGGATGCATTCGTCGGTGATGGTAAACGAATAGGTTTTCTCTTTCGCATCTTTCATATCCGAGCAACTTTTCACTTTCAACCCGAACATATGGTGGCATTCTGTAGGCGAAAGATGAACGTGAATTAAATGAGGAATTATAACAGTAATTTGCCAATGCTGTCCACGTAGTCGTCATCCATTAGCAAGAGGCTCGAGTGAAGCAAAGAGAGCGGAAATTTTTAGTGGACGTAATTTGTAAAAAATAATTAAAAATCGTCCAATCGTCGTAGAGCTCTAGTTTTCATTTTAAATGAAGAATTCAACTTTCTAATGTGGGAGAAAATTTTTCAAAAAATTCGAGCAATTTTTCTCAAGTTCATTTTTTTCAATTTTTTTTTCAATAATTTCTCCACATTTTTATTATTTTCTCGATGTTTTTCCAAATTCTACTATTTTTTCGATTATTTTTTTTTTAATTTTTTAAAATTTTTTCATTTCTTTTTCAAGTTTACCAAAAATTTTCAATTTTGAAAAAATTTCATTTCCTTCAATTATTTCAATTTTTCATTATTTTTAAATTTTTTTTTTTCAACTTTGTCATCTTTTGATTTCTTTTTCTTTTTGATTTTTTTTTCAAAATACCATTTGAATGGAATTTGAAAATTTTTTATTCAGTTTTAACGAAAAAATTTGAAAAACTCAGCGTCGCTGCTTCCCTTTTATGAGACCCATTTTGAGTTTGAAGAAAATGTTAAAAATGAATTGAAAAAAAAAAAAATGGATAATATTACGAGAGCCCTGGTTTCTTGAAACTTGGCAAGGAGGTAAAAGCCATGCGATTTTCAAGTGTCGAAAATTGTTACAAAAATTTTGAAAAGTTGACATTTTACGTAAAACAAAAACAAAAGTTCAGCAAAAATTACACGATTTTTAGTTAATTTTTGAAAATTACTCGTACTAAAAAAGCCAACCCCTTTGCAGTTTTTTGTTACAATGGCACTACCTTCTCGAGCTGGCACTTGCGAATGAAACAATAAAACGGGTTAAGAAATTCCATACCTTCGGATTCATTTATATCGATTACATTTACGATCGAATTCAATGGTAATAACTTGACGTGCTTGTAAAGTTTTATGCTAGGCCTCGAACTGACAGAGCCTCCATTTTCTTTTGGACTTTTCAAATTATTAAAAGCTTTACGTTTTTTACACACCTGAAAGAAGAAGAAGAAAAAAAATAATAATTTACACGTAGAAATTCTAACCAAAAAAAATGGTAGGAAGAAAATTCAATTTAATTACCTCGATAACATCGGAAAATAAAAACAATACTAGCGGATTACCCCGCCCACTGAGATTATCACTCAATTCTGTAACCTCACATCGACTAATAAAACATCTATGCGAAGATATCAAATGAGCCTGGAAAAAAAAATTCAAAAATTAGTCAATTGTAAAGAAAAATAAACGAAGTTTTGTGTTTGGACGACTGCATTACTTACGGGACAGTTTTCGATTTCGTTGAAAATATGAAAGAGGGCAACCTGGCCTTCTGTTTTTCTTTTATCTTCGTTGATATGTTTCATTACATCTTGCAAACTGGCAATAGCCTTTCCTAGTTCTTTATAATCGTCGCTATTTTTCGAAGTATATCTTAAAATATCTAGAGAAAAAAAACGAAAAAAATTGGGTCAATTTTTGATTTTAAGAAAATTGATTTTTAAAAAATTAAAAAATTTCAATTTTAAAGAAACGGGTTTTTTTGTTGCAAAAAATTTCAATTTTTGAAAACTTTTACGAATAATTTTCAATTTTTTAATTCCATGAAAAATTCCGAAAATTTGGATTTTTAAAATTTTTTTGTTTCAAGTTTTTTTTTTTAGAATTTCAGAATTTTAGAATTGTGATTTTGAATAAATTTTTGAAATTAAAAAATTCTTGCAAATTTTGGATTTTCTAAGAAAATTGATAATTTCGGATTTTTAAAAAATGCCAAAAATTTAATTTTTTGCCTCAAGAATTTTCTGGAATTTTGGCTTTAAATAAATTAAAAAAATTTTTGAATTTGAAAAATTTGTGCTATTTGGTTGAAATTTTTGAATTTTTGAAAATTCAATTTTCAACTGATTTTTTCAATTTTTTCCATTTATGCATCATTTTTTTTATTAGGCTCATTCTTACCATTCAATAGCAGGTTAATACTGGGTAATCGTTGAACGGGACGGATCAGCAAGTCTTGAAGACTTTGCCTCCCACATTCTGGTTTTGATTGGCAGACTTTTAGAAAAGCGTGAAATCTGGGTTTGTTTTCGTCACAGTCGATTATCATTTTGCGAGTGCTTTCGAAATTGTTAATAAATGGCGGATACGCCTTCACCAATGCTTCGGACTGTCAATTCAAACAAACAAAAAAAAGATTAGAATTCTTCATTAAATTCCAAAACCTCCAAAACCATAAGATACATAGATAGAAACTTACGTATTTTAAAATCAACTTGCCAACACTTATATCGTCATTCCATTCAGAACTCATCTGCTGAAGTTCTTTCAGCATTTCACTGTGAGCCAAATAAATAGGAGGTAATTGACCGAAAATAATTTTTATTTCAGTCGCATTCAGTAACGGAGTTCCTTTTTCAACCTTCTTCTCCAATGATTCTTTAAATAACTGAAAGAAAAAAAAAAGGACAACGATCGCATTAGCTTACATTTCTGTACTCAAATTTCATTACAGTCAATTTTCAACTCATCTCACCGTCATAATAGTGTTCAAAATGCCAACATAATTCGTTTCAGTTTGACACAGCTCCATAAATTTATGATACCTGGCTGTAGTTTTGGATTTTTCTAAACTGGGTGATTCGATTTCTGCAACTATAAAAAATTATGGTTACAACATTTCGCCATAAAAGCCACCTTCGTCCGAGTGCAATTTACTCACCATCGACGAAATCAGGACTGGCAGTATAGTCCAAGAAGGAACCTTCGGATAGGCGTGTAGCATCTGAAGCCGACGATCTCCTTTTCTGAGCAGACTGGCCCGGAGATAGATCGCTTCCGAACGATGAAAATCGATCCTTCAAACGTTTTCTCTTCCTAGCTCTCGTACTGGATGTCGCGCATACTGGAGTCGTGTTCAAACTATTGGGTGTGGCGTTACTCTGCAAATAATCACAAACAATGTTAGTCGAGTCTAGTTTACGGCTGATGTGAACAATGGCTCGTTCGAAGACGACTTACATTTACAACAAATTTGAACGGCGCTTCATTTTCGCGTCCTTCATTCTGTACAGAGGTCCAAAACCATTCGGCCTTCACGACGAAAGTTTTACTCGTCGGTTTCTGAGGCGGCGCTGAGCTCAGTTTCGTGTCGTCTACAACCTAAAAACGAAACAAGAGTGATAATTTTTTCACGTATTGTGTGCATTTCATTGGCGTCATATTCGTAGCGGTTTAATATATTAGGCAAATAGGTAGTGTGTGTTTTATAGATTTTTTTTTCTCTCTTCTAAATCCCAATTTACGAAAGACGTAAACGTTTAGGTATGTTGTACTTATTTCAAGAGGTTTTTTTTTCGTTTCAGCTTATCAGAAATTACCTCTACGTATGCAGGTAGGTATAATTACGCAAATTTTTTTTTTTTGCGCAACAAACGTATTTATACGTAAGTATAATTTGCATAAAATTAGCACGTTCCTTGGTCAAGTTTTTTTTCCCTTGAATTTTCAACAGTCGAGTAAAATTTATCGTTTAATTCGTTGAAGAAATAATCGGAAGTATTAAATTGAAAAATATTGTTCAAACACTGACTTTACCAAACTTACCAATTAATCTACATCAGTGAAGCATTAAGAACAAAAATATGAGAGAGATTATTAATACGTGGAGTACAGTAAAAATCTGTTTATCAAAACGAAATGCGAATTAGATAAATAAGAGGAGAAGGAAGAACGAGTGTCTGACAAAATTTGTCGAGCAAAATGCCTCATTTAATATGGCATTTTCCCCCCACCAAAACATTGAAAAAAATTGTCATTTTTTATATTTTGCATTTAATGAAGGGAATCGATTAAAAAAAAATGTCCAACCATCGAGCCAAATTTGAGACTTTTTTGCATTACTTGCCTGATGACCGTTGGACACCTTGAAGAGGAAAAAGGGCCGAATATTAAATAGCAAGCATCATACCGAAATCCTGAAGAAAAAAGCAACATTCAGTAACTTTTCTTAAGCAAGAAGTGACCAAAAAATGAACAAAAATAACCAAAAATTCATTTTTTTTTTAGAGGGCAACTTTTAACAATTTCCTCAGAAATTTCGTGATTTTTGATTCCATTTTTTTAAATTTTCAATTATTTTTGGTTTTTGAAGAATTAAATTTTTTTCATTCGTGAGATAAATTTTAAAAAAATGATAATTTGTCTTCAAAAAATTCTAATCTTATTATCAAAAGTAAAAAAATGAACGAAATTGTTGATTCAGAAAAAATTTTTTGACAAGCAAATACTTCACAATGTTTAAATTCATCAAAAGACTCGAAATTTTGCTTGGCAATCCTCAATCAGATTTCAAGAATTTTCAACTTTTATTCATTTTTAAACTCAATTTTTAAGCAATTTGATTCAAGAGCAAAATTTTGAGTTTCAAATTCAAATATTGAGAAAGCAATACGAAGTACTCACATGTCAAAAATTTTCCCAAAATCAAAAATCTCATTTTTTTTTACTTTTTATAAGATTAGAATTAAAAAAAAAAATTCTCGAAGAATTTTGAAAAACAGAGATTTCTACGTGAAAATTTGAATTTTTTCTAAAAAGTGCGAAGAGAAAAAGTAGGTAACTGAATATGACCTTTTTTAGACGAGAAAAGTGATCAAAAACGACAAAAATCGAAAAAAAAAAGTGACAAACACTCTAAAAAAAATGACTCCATGATGCCTGAAATCGCCAAAAGTCTCAAAGGATTTCAAAGGATTTCAAAAGGTGAAAAAATGAGAAGAAATTAAAAGAGGAGAATTACTTATTATAAAAAATTGAATAATTCAAAAAAATGAGAAATGGAAAATTTTAAAAATCTTACGTGGATGAAAAATCGAGAGTGTGAGCAAAACAAATCCCTAAAAAATTAAAAAAAGAACAAAAAATCGACTACAATTGAAAAAATAAATTTTTCAAAAGGAAAATTTTTTTGATTTTTAGAAAAGGAATTTTAATTTTTACAAAACTCTAATTTGAAAAAAAAAATCAAAAAAAAAAATTTGAATATTTTTAGATTTTCAAATAATGAAAAATTTTGCTTGTTTTACTTCTAGAAAAGTTTCAAAATTTCGGAATTTTCATAGCGTTTTAATTTTCAACAAGTTGTACTGCTACAAAGAGACTATATTGGCGCATAATATCTTTGCAAATGAAAATTATTGAAATTGGAAGCTTCAAAAATTCAAAGAAATTCAAAATAATATGAGAAAAATGGGGAAAAATCAAAACTTTGAGATAAAAATGATACACAGATAAGAAATTAAGCATCGCATGCCAAAAATTATTTATGAAGTAAAAAAAAACAAAAAAAAAGAAGAAAAAATCGAAAAAATTGAAGAAAAAAGGTAGAAAATCGAGGAAAAGTGCACCAAAAATTGTACGTTTTAAATAATTCGAAACATTCAAAAAATGAGATAAAATTGAAATAAAAAATTTTGAAGGCTGAATAAATTTTAAAAGACAAATAAAAATTGGAAAAAAATTGAAAAATGAAAAAATGAGGAGAAATGAGGAAAATGAAAAATTCACAAAATTTTGAATGCTAAAAAATTCTAAGAACGAGCGAAAATTGAGAAATGAAAATTTTGAAAAAAAATGCGAGATATTTTTCAAAAATAAAATTTAAAAAGTCAAAATAAATATCGAAAAAAATCACTAATTTTTGAGCCAAGACATTAAAAATTTAAATCATTCATATTAGCTCAAGACTAAAAAACAACCCTCGAATCGACTTATCAAAATCCCAGCAAGCACTCTACAAGTTTACATTCATCACGATTATTTTGAAAAATTACGTAACTATATTCGATCGAAGAAAAAACTACGATTCATGAACTTTTCATTGTTAATACGAAAGTGTAGGAGGAAATCTTAGTTATAACCGCGCAAAGCAGCCAACATCGATTAAACAAAACGACGCGTTATTTTCAACGGATCACGATAGATTTTGGCTAAATACGAGGTAATTTTCGTATAGCATTAGTTAGCTTTCTGTTATAGCTTTGGATCGTTAACATTTACGATTTTACTTTTACGACGCGATCGATTAAAAACTCGCTCACACCCCCGATTTTAGTCACATCACATACACTCGTATTTAAAAAACAAAAAAAAAAAATGTCTAACTACGAACACAAATTTACGAATCTACTACACAAAAGCCAAACTACTACAAGCGATACTTTTTTTTTCATCATCAAAACAAAGCACGAGCACAATTAGAAAAAAATCAGGAAAATATACCATATCGCAATAATCGGCGGTTTCGTCTTGATTTTGCCCACGTTCATCGAAACTATCGACGGATAACGACGTACTAGGATCAGGTCGAGATTTAGGAATACCAGGAGGCGTACAGTAGTACAGAATATCCTCGGAAAGCGCGTACGTATGATTCCTTCGCAAACTAGAGGGTAATTTTTCGACAAACGGATCCAAATCGGTAGTACAGCCGCCAGCAGTCGGCGGCGAAGCGGAATTTTTATTCGTTATTTCGAACAGTCGAGGCGCAGATTTCGGCGTGGTTCTTTTTCTCGCTCTACGTCGAGGTACGTTAGCACTACGTTCGCCTAGCACGGTCAAAGGTTTGTATATTTTTTCACTTTTCGAGCCTGAATTCGGATCCAAGTTCTCCAAATTGGTCGGACTGTTTGGTAATTTTTTAGAAGGCACGACAGCCCTGGTTTCTTTACTGATCGGAGTAGAAGTATCCGAAATGTTTTCAGGATTGAATTTTATCTTTTTAGGAGGTACGTCGACGATGTCGTCTTTCACACTGTTCACAATGTCAGGAGTGCACGAGGTACTAGGACGTTTACAAGTGTAGGAAATCATGGATAGGACGCGAAACGAATTCAACGATTTGTCCGTCACCTGTACCACAATAATAGCAGATTATTTTCACTTCGATGAGAATTACAAAATTAAATAGATAATTCGACATCGAAAAATGTGCCCTTCTTGATGCAGTAGCGGTTGTGTTACTGTAGTAGTATGTACGACGTAAGACGTAAATACCGTAATCTTATACGGATCTACGTGTATGTCTAAGCCAAAGCCACAATGAAAATAAAACGTTTCATCAGCGAGGCAACTATGCTCAAAAAAATTATAAAATTTTCGCATTCGTCTAGATGAAAACCTCTACTTAGAAAGGCAGCACACACATCGCGTATTTGGTGAGAAAAAATGATCATGAGTTGAAAATAAAAATTAAAAAAAACGCAAGGCAATGCACAGTGCAGGGCTCGGTCATTCTAGCGTATTTTAAAAATGCCTCCATCTGGGCACGCGGAAGTTCTCAAACTTTTCGACAATACGTCATTCGATTTGACACGAACGACTGATTTCTGTAACGATTTATACTGAAAACAAACTTACAAGATGGGTACAAGTCGGATCCATGATATCCGTTGGCTCTCCGCCATTTTCACGTAGAACTTCGATCATGTGGTTTTTCTCTTCTTCCGGATATCCCAGGAAACATATTCGAGATCCGTGGAATGGTTTCAGCTTATACTTGGAAATCTAAAAAAAAAAAAACACAAATTATCAGTCACATTTTTAATTCGTATAATTACCTAGTATTCTCGGAATAAATGGTTTATTTATTTAAGCTTTCGCGACTCGAACAAATGAGGAAAATTAACGACATTTTCGAGTTGTTTTTTTTCCTCCTAACTTGCGTGTTTTCTTTTCGAAAAAAAAAAATCGAATCAAAGAAATAAATAAGCAAAAATCTACCGGTTATCGGGCAAATGTACCACACACCCCTGGGCATCTTCAAAAAAAAAAAATGTCGAAATTTTAAATGGCCTCGTTTGACTATTTTTGCATCTTTCAGTGACTGAGTGCTTGAAATATGTCTATTCCTCTCGTTTCTGCCACATGAATGGACCATAAAAAATATTATGTGTTTTTGAAATTTTTTTTTCGACGAAAAATACACGTCATGAATGAGAATTTATAAAAGTGATCGCATATTTTTATAATGATACCAATTTACGACTCTTCTCATTCTTTTTCTCAATTGAAATCTTTTCGGTTGTTTTTGTTTGATGGCGATTCTTATCTGATCTTCAAACGCATTAATAATTCGTCCGAATTTTTCGCAAATAACACCAGAACTGTTTCACTTACAAGGATAAGAGATGTTAACAAAAATACTTGGAATCAAATTCCCTTCAATTTGATACTCAGGTCGATTCGAATCGAGGCATAGGAAAGCCTCAAGCAGGATGTTAATGAGAAATTTTCAATAGTGAAAATTTTCTCTATGCCTTCTTAGCTCATTTCCTTGACTTCCTAATAGAGAAAAATTCTGAGAAAGAAAAACGTCCGTCTTTCAATGCTCCACAAATTTTATTTCAACATTTTGTTCATATATGTGTAATTTGAAGAGTTATTTAATTATCGAAAAATCAAAATTTGAACTCCTCTCCCTCTTAAAAAGAGGAGAAAATTATCCTAAATTTTAGCTAGGGCAGTTCAGGGACGTTGAATGAATACTCTATCATGTAACTTCCACCTCCCTGGCATTTTATCAGGGTGTCCAACAAAATTTGTCGAACAAAATGTATGACTTTGTATGATCTTTTTTACACGACTTTTCCGACATTTTCAGCCTCCTCCCCCCCAAAAAAAACTCTCAACTTTAAATTTCTACCACGAAAAACCACCATCATCCCAAAATAGTTTGTTACTAGAAAATCACTAGACTTGAAAAATGCCCCCTAGGGTGGTCCTAAAAAAGTGACTTTTAAAATTTGCATGTAACCCCCCCCCCCTCTAGATTGGTGCCACTCCATGAGAAAACCCCCCACAAAAATTTTGGGCCCGATCGGTT
>FIZT01014653.1:0-15207 GCA_900065295.1 Paracoccus marginatus | reverse complement strand
ATTAATTGTTGGATTCGAATCACTGATACGAATCCAGTTCTAAAAAGTGGATTCGAATGATTTCTTCGAATCCAAAAATTGATTCGAATCCTCTCCAACCTTGGGGCATATTATATGAATTTTGGAAAACGAATCGACTGTGAGAAGGTCAGCATGAAGTGGAATTTTACTCGAATCTTAGAATAAAACATTACCTATTACTTGAGAATAGGCCACTTTCAATTAGTGGAGGTAGCAAAAGGTACATAGAATCAATGATGAAATACATATTATAAAAAATTAGTGGAAAAAATAGGGTAAAAATTAGATATATTGGCGGAAGCCTTGCATAATGTATCTGCGATCTTCGTAACTAGTCACATATTCCGCTTAACTGGTAAATTCGAATTAAAAATGACCTTAAACCATAAAGTTGATGGAAATCTATTCCAAAGATGGATTTGGTTGAAATGAAAATTGGTCGCTAACTGGTTATAACTGGTGGCTACAAAATAACGGAACGATTATAATACGCTTCATGTATGGGTTAATATAAGAATCACAATAATATGATATTATTTAAACGTGGTCGCGTTTACTTTAGATAGGTAGTTATCTATTGCATCAGGTTACCTTTTGATAGATTCCACCACTTATTCTGATGAATTTATAAAAAAAATTTCAATTTTGTTTGTTTTAGGTTTTCAGAACCAGAACGCTGCTGAACAATCATTCCACGCAAAAGCAATAAATACGAAGCGTAGAGACGCTTCTCTTTGTCATACTTTCGAGTCGATCACATTTCTTATGATTGGAGTAATTTAAACCGAAAATGCATATGGAAATACACGTGGCTATTAATTACGTGATGTCTCAGCTGTACGAAAAATTACCCAGGCGGAGGGTGAATATTTTCGGCGAAGAATTAGAAAAAGCTTTGAAAGAAAAATTCGAAGGTCACTGGTACCCAGATGCGCCCGAAAAAGGGTCCGGTTATCGGTGCTTGAAAGTAGGCAGAGCTATCGATCCGCCAGATCCTCTGTTGGAGAAAGCCGCCTACGATAGCGGACTCGACGTTCAAGATATTTTGGAGCATTTGCCTAAAGAACTCAACATTTGGATAGATCCGGGCGAAGTAAGCTTCAGAATAGGCGATAAAGGTGCCACCGAGATTCTCTATTCTACCGAAATCGCCGAAAATTCTGATAACGAAGTGGCTAGAACGTTTAATCCGGAAGCCAAATGTTTCCGTCCAAATGATTTTACCGCTCCTTTTAACCCATTGATTATTGCAAAACCTGCCTCTCCTGCTAGCGGATCGCTAAGTCCAGTAAATGGTATCAAGTGCTGTTCTCCGCCGCAACCGATGAAGATACCAAACTACAACAAGAACGCCAAAGCTGTAACCCCTAACAGTATGCATGTTTTTAACCAACGAACGAGTACGCCGACTTTTACCACTGCGACTTTCGCCCAAACCAAATTTGGAAGTACGAAGCTGAAGACTAATTCGAAACGTACTAACAGGTTTGTATTTTGGTTTCACTTTCGATTTTATTTTTGTATGATTATTGTACCTTACATTGTCGTTGGAAAAAATTTAAACTTATTTTAGAGACATTTTTTCAAAAAATGAAAAAGTTGCTACCTAGGTTTGCTATGCAAGTTCAATTTTCAAATAGGTACTTGTTACTTACGAGTACCTACCTACTTCCCTGTAGTTCAAAAATATTTTAATGGCTAGGAACGTCCGTATATTTTAGCAATAGTTAGCTAGAATCTAGGTACGTCTTTCCGGTAACGAATAGATATTTAATTTTCAAAAATAAGAAAATTCACGTTGCGTCAGTTGCGTTTATGATTGAATACATAGGCATAAAAATAATATGAAAACAATGGATTTTGATTTGTCCAACATTGGTAGTTCGAGTGAAGCGGGCTGGAAATGTTGAAAGGGAGAAACGAAAAGTATGTCACGGGGAGGTTTTATATGATAAAGATTGGCAAGTTTTCTAGGGAATAATAAAAAATGGGTCACAACTGGGTGACTATACTATCGGAAAGTGGGTAGCACGGCAACTAAACTTAATTACTATCCACTACATACAAAGAAGACATGTTGTTGATAGAAATACATGCGTACCAATACGTCGACTTAATATTCCTCCAATAATTTAATTTCTGAAATAATTTTCTTCTTTTGGTTGTTAAATCAGAATGTCTTCAGTTGGCTATTTACAAAATATTCAATTTCAGCTTTTATCAAAGTTTTATTACCTATGTTATAGTTATGACCTACTTTTCGATAAGAAACTTGAAATCTATATTTTTGTTTCAATACCTATACCCATTTCGATTTACCTATTTTCATTTGCATTCTTCGAATAATTTCGGAAAAATAACGATGTAAATTTTGTTCGCAGGATGTCTCCTACAGAATTCGCCAACTACATAAAACAACGAGCGCAAATGCAACAGCAAATGCAAATGCAGCAGCATACCCAGCAGCAAAACACGCCGGCCATTTCTCCGCCGATGCGATCGTTCGGCGAAAATTTCTACTCGTCGCAAAATAATTTCGTCTTTAGAAACGGAGGAATAGATAGTTCTTTCTCTATGGACTCCTTAAATCGTTTCTCAACATTTACAGACGACGGTACTTCGCAATTCTTCAATCAGTCTAATGTTGGACCGTTATCGCCCGTAAATACTACTCAAACCAAAGGTAGCTCGGACAAACACTTTTCTGAGAATTTCAATTTTTCATTAAATTCTCCAGGTCCGTCTAGCCCCTATCAGCATCTACTTTTAGCGAATTAACAACATTTTGGATCTTCAATCGCCGTATTTTGGTGACAATTTTGTGATTTCCAGAAACATGATTTTGTTTTTTCCTCTTTTTTTGTTCTTTCTGCGTGTATCGATTGTATTGTATTATATCCATGAATTGGAATACTATTTCGTACTTTTTTATTTAGGTTTAATTACAATCGTTACATATTTATTTATTTATTTGTATGGTTTCACCAAAATACGGATATTTTTTTTTTTAGTTAATTTGCAATAAGAAAGTATTACAAACATATTTAATCAATTATTTCAATCTTTTTGATGATTTATCATTTTATATTTTGTCTCCTTTTGTGTGTACGTGTGCGTTTTGTGAAAAAAGCATTTTTCACTTTCTTCTTATAGTTAGATAATTTACATAGCGGTAGTTTTTTATTATTATTACTAATTGTTAAATTTTATTTTATTTTTTTAATATCCGTTTAGGCCTAAATATGTTACTGTTTTTCTTTTTTAAATCTTTTTTTATCTTTTTGGATGTTTTTAGCTGTTAGTGCGTAGCAATTTTGTTGTATTTTTTTTTTTCGAACTACCTATACATTTTTACAAAATGTAGATAATTACGCGTTTTACATACATGTAGGATACCTACCTAAAAATCCAAATGCATACATATAATGTAAGTATGAAATTTTCAACTTTCGCTCCTAGATGCAGAGTGTAATAAGTTAAGAATACCTATACCTCCTATATCTACTTTATACTTATATACTGTACTTCCATTTCGAACCAGCATTTTTTCAAATATTTGATTTGTACGTAAATAAGCCAACTAGTCTGTTCTACGAAGCATGCACGAAGTGAATATACCAAAAGTATAAAACATCCCTGGTCCCACTGTGCAATAAATGGAAGCAAATTTCTATTGCTTGATACATAGTCGACATTTTTCATTATTTTATTCTCCAATGTACTTATATATCAAGTATTACTTGGAAAAACTGATGAAAAATTATCGGCTACGCACTAAGCAATAGCAGTGATATTACAGCGGAAGTATCAAAATATCAAAATACTTTTGTTTTACCTTAATGATGTTACCACGTATATACCCTACTTTTCAAAACAAAAATTTAAAATGAATGGGTTTGAAATGGATAATTTTTTCTAGAATTGAAATACCACTAGGATATAGCTGTTTTAACAATTTTTGTAAACAATCAATTTAGTGTACCTACCATTTTTTACATTAAAGTAAAAAAGAAAAAAGAACGTGTTATGTTTAGCACTTTCGACTGATTCCTTTTGTAATTTTTTGTACTTTTATCGGAAGAAATATGTAATTTTAACTGTGTTATAAACATGTTAGTGAGTTTTTTTTTTTTTTTACACAACAAATATTTATTTGCATGAATGAATAAAAAAATTGAAAACCAAATTAAGCGTTAGTAACCAAAAATAATAATAGTAATAAATGATAAAACGAGACATATTACTTTTTAAAAAAATTACCTACCTATATAATGTCAAAGACTGTTCTATTTTTATGATTTAAATCAAATATTGTAATTTTTTTCTATTTTACTCAGTGTTAAAATGAAATAGCGAATTTTAAAAACCTAGTACCTAAGTAGTTGCTAATCTCAATGAATATTCACTATAAATATGATTTAGTCACTGCCTCGGTGTCTATTCATCTTTCTAGCAATATTAAAAAAGAAGGAAAAATCATTTTTAAAAAAACCTTTCGGTAAAAACATCAGCGTTTGAAAGTCGAAATTTCAGTATCCGTATTCCCTTTACCTTGATTTTACCCACACTTTTTTGACCACCCATGCATATAATTTCGCAGATCGATTTAATGAACTGATCAGCAATAATTACTGAATTTTTATCCAATTCATGAAAAATTTTTACCAATTCAAGAGAGAAAATTTATAGGTAAATTGTGTTCATTGAAATTTTGTTAGTAGAAAAAACTAAAACCATGCCTTCTAAGCAAGCCCAACTGCCAAATTTTAACTCTAAATTATTTTTTGTTTGTTATGTACGAATACCTACTGCTTCTTTTAATGATTTTTATCTGCAATATGAACTCATGTAATCATTAGCTAATACAGCAGTCCTGAATAATTTACCGTAAGTGTGAAAGTTCTCAAGTCTACCTATTTATTTTTTGAACGTCTGAGGCAGCGAAAATCATGATGGATGAAAAATTAACATATCGAACCATGGAATATAATGGTATTCTTTTGATTTTGAGGTGATGGCTTTCGCTACATTTTGGAGAAAAAATCTGAGGCTCATAAACGTTCGAACGCTCGTTTTTTGAAAAGGAATTAACCTAATCGAATGCCTACTGCTTTTATGAGCCAAATTTTGTGTAAGTTTTTGAAAATTCTAACAAAAAAAAAAAAAATGTTTGTAGAAATTTATGAATAATTTTTAAAAATCAAATAATAAATTTGGTGATGATGGGGAATAAGAGTATCGCTTATACATTTTGTAAAAATCTTTCAAGTCGAATACTTGTTTTATTTTCGTTTTTTCTTCTTAAATTTAACTAAAATTAATGTGATACATTAGTTATTTAATAAGAATCGTATTGGCCTTACTTTATACACGTTTTATACGTACCTACCTAATGTAAAAATACGAATTTGGCAATAAGGCGTTGAGAAGAAGTATTCCTAAAATAATCAGTTACTATCATTGATTTAAGTATTTTTTTCTACCAGTTTTAGTTGAACTATCATACCATATAATTATAATAATTATATCAATACAAGTAGAAATTTTGGTTCCCTTAAAAAAAAAAAGAAATAATAATAATTTATATTTTATTATTTTTATATCGGTATAGAAAAATTTTATTTTCTACTTGTTTTCATAACAAAGTAGATTTATTTCAAAAACAGATTTTTCTCGCTTTTTTTATTTATTAATTTTTTGTTGTTTTGGATTTTTTTTTAAATTTTTTATATCGTAGTAGCCATTTTTCTAACAGTGTACTTTTGTGGGAAAATTGATACGGAATTTCTTGAAGTAATATGAAATCTGAAGTTGAGCGAGTATATTTGTACCTACACCTACATAGTACATACGTCTGTGTGAAGTTATCTTCAGTAATTTTCTGTTTCGTCCTGTTATTGTAATAATAATTTACGTACAAAAGAAAAATCAATACGAGTAGGAAACTACATTGGCTTTACTTATGTATTTTAGGCGCTTTTTATGTGTAAGCATTTTTATACATAAAATTGCCGAAATATTTGATGAGACCTACCCAGTATCTTTCGCTTGCCATAATTTTTGCAATTTCTTGTTTTTTAAATGTAAGTTAAACATTTTCTTCGTATCCATTGGTGTACAAGTTACCTTGGTATTAGTTAGCGTTAGGCCGGTTACTATCAGATTTTATCTCGTAACCGCCCAAAAAATTACTTTCACTTTCTTTGTAAATTACTTTCTGTTTTATTTTAAATCCTATGTTTGTAAGATACAGTTTTTAACTTTAGATAGTTATGCATATTTTATTGTAATTTTTTTTCTGAAATATAATCTTTATAGTTTTTCACTAAATTGTTCTGAATAATCTGAAATCGTGAATCGAGTTGTTCAAATTTCATTCAAATTTCCAACGAAATAGCAAGTATAACAAAAAAAACAAGTTTGTATTTGAAAGAACAATAGGTACCTCTCTAATAAAATGAAGAAATTTAAATACATCACGTTCACGTAAGTAAAAAAAAAGTATTTAAAAATTCAATTTAAAAAAAAAACAAAGAAAACTTTCGTTACAAAACAAAACATAATAATTATGATAATACGCGTACCTAAACTTTTTCATTGATGTTGAAAAAAATCATTGAAATGGTTAATATTTTGAGCTTCAAAATACAAAATAAGAAAAGTATCGAACATACCAACATTTACTGCGTTTCATTGCAGGTATCATAAAATTATGTACAAATTATTAATAAATCGTCTATTAGAAATACGTAGGTAAAAGAACATTCACACGTCGCGTTCGAATCGCGAACATTTACATCACAAAAAAAAACATACATTTGTATTAAACGGAGCATTTTTCTTCTCAATTGCGAAGACTTGTTTGCAAATGCAAATGAGTAAAATACGCTTGTTGGATGACTATACGACCTCGAATTGAATTGAAATCCATCAAACACCTGAAATTAATAATATTTTGTTACTCAAGAGTATTGTCCAAAAATCATGATATTTTAACAACCGTAAGAATTTACCTGAATGTTTCATCTTCATATGATTCAAATATTGTACTTGGTTTTGAACGAAGCATCGAGCACATGGTCGACAAAACAAGTGTGGTGCAGGATTTCTGCAAATGTTGCAAGTCAAGTTGCCATTCTGTATTATAGTCAATTGTTCCGGTTTTTTTGGCCCATTTGCCTTCATTAAATACTCAGGCCTGAGTAAAGTTGTCCGGCTCGGAGTGTTTGGATTTATACGAGGACGTTGGGACTGTCGATCTTCAAAGCTTTCGTTTTTATTGGTTCGCGTCGACAGTGTCAACACTGAAGGTTCTTTTCGAATGGAAAAATTTGGCGAAGGCGTAGAATTATTTCTTGACTCAGGCGGCTGTTGTCTGTGCTTCTCAGCCAGAACATTATTAATACTTGAAGACGTCGGTAGATTCACGGGCGGTATTTTTTCTTCAATTGAAAACCTCGTTGCCTTGTTTCCATCTTCAACTTGCGACGATGATACGTTGCAGGACAATTTATGCTTTTTTAAAAAAACGTTGTCCTTAAACACGAGGCCGCATGTTTTACACGAGGTCGTAGGTGTGCTTTTCCATGAACTAGCAGGTGAAGTAATCAGTGCTGGAATTTTTGCTTGTTTTTTCAGTTCAGATTTCAATTTTTCATCACATTTGCTACCAAATTTTTTTGTTTTTTTTTTCTGTTTTTTAGAAATTGTTTTCTTGACCAAACGGATTTTGTTGCTGGATGTCATTTGCTGCGTCGGCGACTTATGACAATTTTCCAACGATAAGATGGCGCTTTTGCTTGAACTCGCGACAGCGCACTCAACATTTTCTTGATCACTTTTTTCAGAATGAGACGTATTGCACGCAGTTTTCTCTGCAACAGCGTGACTAGCAGACGGTAAGGGTAACTTTTCACATGTCATCATATGTTTTTTCAAAGTTCTTAAACTTTTGAGCGTTTTATTACAGTTGCTGCATACGAATATCGTACGCCCCGAAAGACATATTTTCTTATGCCTCTCCATTTCGGAGAAAGAACCGAACCGTTTTCCACAATTTTTTAAACAGGGAAATTTCAACGCAACACACTGGTGCTTTTCAAGAACCAGCGCTGACATAAACGATCTATGGCACTTTTTACAAAAAAAAGTCGAACCTTTTGTTTGATGGATTCGATGCACATCTCTTTTATGCTTTTTAAATAAAGTTGAGTTGGAAAACTTCAAGGAACAAACAGGACATATTAAAATCGCAGCTTCGTGTGCTTCTTTCCTATGCACGGCAAAATCTCGATAATTTTGGCAAACTTTGAAGCAAGCAGTACATATCCTTTGCGGATGTACTAGGTTGTAATGGCTTCTTAGATGTGTAGCAAAACTTTGCCTATTAATGCTAGTAAAATCGCATCGTAAACAAAAATGTGTTCCTGGGTGGTGCCGTTTGACGTGGTTCATTAAGCTTTCGGTAAACCCGAATAATTTCGGGCATAGTTTGCAAGGATGTTTTTTTAAATTTTCGTAGATATTGGACGATCCCGGTTCTACTTTGACTTCCACTTCTTCTAAAACGCGGGCTTCTTTGGCACCATCGCCGTTTTTTAAGCAGGATTTCGGTATTAAAGTATCTGGTTTAACTAGATTTTTGTTAATAGACACTTGGTGAATATCTTTAGAGTGAGTACTCATCACAGTCTTGCTTGTAAACTTCTGACGACAAATTTGACATGTGTACCCTATCAAATTGTCGTCAAATATGTTGACGTTGCCTGATATGGCGATGATATAATTTTTAAAATGATGGGAACTCGATTTAAAGTGCTTAACATACTTTTCTCGATCAGGAATTTTGACTTTGCATACGTCACAGGAACTTTTTTCAGGGTTCCAGCGCACTTTATCCGTTTTTTGCATTCTTTTTTCAATCTCGTTTAGATCGATAGACTTTACAATTTTAGTAATCAAATCATCTTCAGATGAAATCTGTAAATAAATATATTTTAGGTGACACTCGAATCACAGTGTGAAATTCGTACAAAGCAACATAATTATAAAACACTCACCGTATCTGCAGCTTCAGTCAAATCTTCAATTACATTAGCTTCCGTACCCTCATAATGATCTTTCAAATCAACTGTTTTATTATTACTGACGCTTTCGTTGTTAACGTTCACCTAAACAATAATGGAAATGATTAATTTGTGAAAACTTTCAAAGAAAAGTAATGCACTACTTACAATTACCCTATCTTTCCTTTTGAGGATTTTCTGTAAGAGGTTTTGAGTTTTCAAGACTTTTTCTTTGAAAGCCTTCAATCGAGGAAGAAAGTTGCTGCACGCATTACATATTTCTTGAGATAATTCATCATCGTTGTGAATCTAAAATGAATAAGAAAATTCGTAAAGCGATAATATTCAAAAAAGAATAGTAATTATTAAAAGCAAAAAATAAAACTGTAGTTACTTCTATAGAAAATTCGTTCCGAATAATATGTATAACAGAACTATCCATTACACTTAAATTTTCTTCCGACATGCAGAGCCGGCAATAATTAGTGTCTTTCTCCATCGTTTCTTCAACTGCTTCCGATTAGAGTAAATTTCAGATTATCTGAAACGAAACGATACAATATTATGACAGTAGAAATGAACAGAAATAGAGAGTTTACAGGTTTACATTGGACAATTTCGTTGCCTCAAAGCTTGAATACGACTAGACTAGACTGGACTAATTGCTCACATACTTCATTTCATAATAAAATTGGCTAAACCATTAGTAACAAGTTACTTTGAAGAATAATTATTGAGGAATTTCTTACCAAAGTAAGTAATTTGTTTAATATGTTGGATTGGATATTGCCTAAGGATATTGCCATCTTCTAATAATTATCGTCACCTTTATCAAATCATCATACCTTTTTGGGAACTATTACACCATTACTAACTATCAATAAAAAATATTGATCACTCAACTAAGTATTCAACAAAACGCAACGAAACGTCGTACTTAAAACTCAATAATTAAAAATACTTCGAAAACGAAAAAATGAAAAATGATAATTTTCAATAATTTTGATTTGACTGTCCCAGCCGCTGAATGCGTACCTGGCTACCTGCCTACGCGACGACGCCTAGTGATGAAGTCCGAAACCGAAAGTTGGTGCCGTTGGTACTTGGTATGCTAGTTGCCGAAGTCCATGTCGGACTGTCGATATCGATAGTATCGGTGACAGTAGGTACCGTGCCGGTACGTGCCGGCAGAAAATTAAAAGTTGTTGTTTTCGCGGCGAGTTAGCGAGTATCAGTATCACTTTTTCACTTTTAACTAACAACTTTTAAATCAAACTGCATTTACGCAAAGGCAAAGTGGCAAAGTTCTTAATTAATTATGATAAACGATAAATGATGATATTATATATAATTTAAACAAAGGTTCCAGGATCAAGATATTATACTCACCCTCACCCATGTAAGAGAGAAAACAAATATTTGAAAACCAACTGAGAACCTCTGCTGATAACAAACTACTTGCTTGAATCACTTGATTTACAACCCATCTAGGTTTCATGATGGTATTCGACGATCTTCCCATTTTCACTGCGAAAGATGATGGTGTCTCTTATGAAGAAACCAGCGATCGTTTATCGATACATTCGGAAAGACATAGCCCTAATTCGTCTCCTCCTTTGGAAGCGGTAGACAAATCGAGCGTTAATGAAGACTTTGAAAGAAAGCCATTCGATTCAGTTGACAATAGTTTCACTAACTCAATTCCTAGTTCACCGTCCTTATGTGGAGTGCACAAACACGATCAATTTTTCAAGGGATGCAAATGGTATTAAAAATATTTTTGTAGCAATGTGATGTACCGAACAAATAATTGATAGGTTCGCTATTTTATGAATGTTTTATTACCTAGGTCCCCGGATAACTTATCGAATAGAATTTTAACTTGTGACGGCAACTATAAATTGAAAGTATTTCATACGTTCCTGAATAGAAATGACTTCCTTAATTCGCAAATATCTGATGATTCATTCGAATTACACAACATTGGTAAGGTTTACGATTTCGATTGGTATCCTGTTGTCTCATCATCTCAATATTAGTGAGTAAATTGATGTCAGTTACAAAACTTGAATTTTCAGTTTTTTTTTATGGTATGAGTTATTGCTGAAATTTGAGTTTTTTTCAGTGTTTTAGCTGCCAGTAGTCTAGGACCTGTGCATATTTGGGATATGATCACTTCGAAAAGTGAAGCTTCTTACAGAATGTATAATACGTACGTGAATATGTAACCATTTAAGGCGTTTCCTCTCGTTCAAATAATTAATGTCATTAATTTGATTTTCGCCGTTAGAAAAGACGAAGCGATTTACGCTCATTGCGTCACCTGTTCTCAAGACGGGCAGGAAATATACGCCGCGACGTCGGATTATATATTTCATTTCGATGTGAACAGACCAGGTCGAACTTACGATTTTATTTCTACCAGATGTCATTTCAGACGAGCAATTATATCGTCTATCACGGTGAATCCAATTCGAAACTCAATGTTTGCTGCTGGAACTTACAATAATCGTATCGGTGAGTGTCTTCATTATCTACGTTTTGTACCTCATCTTTTGAATGCTTGAATTTGATGAAATCTTTCCAGGCATTTATGACGAAACACAGTTGCTATGCGTATTATATGGCCATACTAAAGGTATTACGCACATGAAATTTTCACCGAATGGAACACAACTTTTTTCGGGAGTTCGTGGAGGTAACGAGATAATATGCTGGGATTTGCGCAATCCTGGAACAGCATTGTATAAATTGAATCGTGTCGTAAAAACGCAGCAAAGAATTTATTTCGATTTCGCATTAGATGGAAAGTACATAATTAGCGGTAAGTATCTATACATAGATCTGCTGCTGTTCATCGACTGGTATTTATATTTGATCTTTCATTATTACTCAACTCATAGGTAATACCAATGGCGACGTTCTCATTTGGAATACATTACTACCACCTACTGATGATACGTTAGAACCTATTTGTACTTTCAGAGCGCACGGAGATTGCACTAATGGTGTCAGGTATGTATTGTACTTCATCACCTTGTCGAATAATACCGCGTAGGTGAATGAAGTTGATTAACTGAATAATTTTTTTTTAGCGTAAACAAACATTTTCCTGTAATCGCTACGGTATCGGGTCAGTACCACGAGAATGAAACACCCGACTTGTTTTACGATAGCGAAGATGAATCTCAATCTTTTGAAACTCCTAAAATCGAAAATTCGTTGAAATTATGGCATGTTAATTGGTAGAAACTGTTGAATATTTTTTTGCGGATAAGAATCGGTCGAATTATTATAATTCATTTGGGAAGAAGAAATTATTGCATTATGGGATAGATGATGAAGTAAGTCCTTTTTTTAAAAACATACCTATTTCAACTTGTTGAATAATAGTAGAAGTCACAGAATGAAAATAATATTGAATTTTTAAAAACTTTTTCAATTTGCGCGTAACGTTTATAACAAGCTTAAAATTAATCAAAATTGAAATTTTTGTAAAAAAAAAAAAAAAAAAAAAAAAAAACGTAACAGAAAGGTTAATAATGATAATACTTAAGTACAAGAAGATTTTGAACAGGAAATTGAAGTTTGGTAACTGCTGAATAGCTTTCTTAATATTTTTAAATCTGAACTTTGGCAAAATTATTTACAAAAAGAGAAAAAATAATTGAATTGGATATGACTTGTGTATATGTAATGACGTTTTCCCTTTTTTGAACAGCTTGTGAGAAAACTTTAGGTACCACAAGACACACAGGAGTTTTTTTGTGTTTGTTCTCTGATATAGTCTTGCACCTTAAATCCAGCATTACTCGATTCTTTACAATTTTTTGATAATAGTTCTCTGAAAACAAATTTTAGGAAAACATTATCGCGTAAAAGTGACAAGTTCAAATCAAATTAAAATTGCGAACTTTATGAAAAAAAAAAATTTTTATCCACTATTTTATTATAATTATGTACCATAGTTATCATATCATTTTGGAGGTAAAAATTCATTAATAATCCACAAGAAAAAAATTTTTACTTTATATTGAAGTATTATTCAAGGACAAGTCGAAAAATAGTAATAATTCTTACCTTGCGATTGCAGTGAAAGCTAAATCAACGTTTTGTCCTGTTTTAGCTGAAGTTTCCATAAATGCGACATTATATTCTTTCGCTAACTTTTCTCCATCTTCTTTACGAATAACTCTCGATGAACTTTTACAATCCGTTTTATTTCCTGAAAGCCAAAATGATGTGTCATCTTATCGTTTATAATCAATGTTGTGAAATTATTTCTTAACCAAACAGAATTTTATTTATTTTTTGCAAAAGTACAATTATTTTAAGCACTTCCGCCGAAAAAGGTATACTTACCTAATAACATGATAACTACGTCATCTTGAGCGTATTCTTTTATTTCTCCGAGCCATGCTCTAATATTATCAAAACTGGTTTTACTCGTGACATCGTACAGCAGCAATAAAGCTTAAATCGAAGCAAAAACGTCAACGTTACTTTGGGCAATATTACGAGTAAATCTGTTTGTAGAAAAACAACCAAAATGGTACCGTGCGCGTCTCTGTAATAAGCGTGTGTTACGCTTCGAAATCTTTCTTGCCCTGCGGTATCCCAAATTTGTAATTTCACTTTTGTTCCATCTATATCGACTACTTTGTTCTGTAATAAAAGAATAAGTCACAAACGTATTTCTTCGACTTGCGTCGTTTGATTAGAAAAAAAATTATTTGCTCGATGTGGTTGAAAGTTAGACAGCTTCGAGCGAAATTAATTTATAATTTTACATCTAAATCTCACCCTATAGTCTATACCAACGGTGGATATGAAGTTACCAGATAAAAAGGTGTTATCTCGAAATTTCAGTAGTAAACACGTCTTTCCTACTCCGGAATCCCCGAGTATCACTAGCTGTAAAGTTGATACAGGTTACAGATTAGTTTACTGGGTATGTTATGTATTAATAAAAGTTCCAAAAATTCCGAATGAGTGACTTTAATTGAGTTTCATTTTTTATCAAAATATTTATATTTTTACGACGTAACATCAATCAATTGAAAAAAAAAAATGTAATTGATAAAGTTTGATTTCGTAAAAACTTTGTTTCAGACAAATTCGGCCAACTTTTTTAGACTAACGATCACGGTTGATCTTTGCATGATAAATGAACCTGCTTCTAATGGGTAGCGAAAATTTGTCGTAATGGTCTGTAGGTAATTAGTTTTATAGGTCTGAAAAGGCTTTGTTATCCATCGGTTTTTTCTATACTAACGATTACAATGTATTCTAACGTTGAATTATAATTTTTTTAATTTATTAAAAATCTTTGTCAGTTTAATCGCCTGACTTGGCCAAATTGCGTTTAAAAAAAAGGGGAAATTGATTTCAAAGGAAAGTCCCGTACCTACTATTTATGAAGTATCTTGGAGAAATTCTTTGAAGTTTGAAAAGTTTCAACGTTTTGGAATAAATCTTGCGAAATATTTTAAAATTGGGCGATCCTTGTCAAAACTACGTATATTATTAAGTACCTAAGCAATATTTTCACGATTCAAAATTTCATTTTTATCAAACAAATAATATTCTTCATTTTATAATGAAGAATATTCGTCAGTATAAGTAATACTTTTTTATTTAAAAATTCGTCAAAATAAAAAGTTGGGCGTAGACTCGAACGCGTAAAAACATATACCTATCACCTATGTATTATGCAATACACGCTCAATGTTGACAACAGCTTTGTAATTTTTTTCCTTGCCCGAAAACTTATTCGATATGCAAGAAAATGATATAAAATGGATTTTGTACGTACTTTTTTGCACTCACGTTGGTGCCTATATTATTTTACATTTTCCCTTCTTTGGTTAATTTTACGTATTTATTTTTTTTATGTAAATACTACATAGCAATGTAATATAGGTAATAGTCGGGAAGCCAGCAGCCAGCGTAGAGAAGTCCTGCACCCCCTGCCGATCCTCGGGGACATTTTTTTTCTTGAAGGGGACATCCTAAGGAACATTTCTAGCGGTGGCCCTAAAAAAAAAAGGTGGTCCTACTTACAAGATGGCGGCCATTTTGAGTGACCCTCACCCCCAAAATCAACATTTTCCCTTATAAC
>FIZT01014647.1:0-25822 GCA_900065295.1 Paracoccus marginatus | reverse complement strand
TAATCGTTAATCATTTGAATCAAAGTTTGAGCTATTCTTCGGATGACGCTCAACATACATGATCTATTCCTCGGATTGAGATTCATGTTACATGGTCTAGTCTTCGGATTGAGATTCATGAGTGATGTGGTATAAGATGATCTATGTGTTTTTGCGAATGATATTATTCTTCGGATGTTATCTATTGTAATGATGCTTCATCTTATTCACAATGGTGTTGGTACTCGTGGGAGGGGGTGTTAAGGTGGAAGCTACGTATCGTAGCTGCCTACCAAGTTTCCTTCACGCCTACCAACACTACATGTGCCATAGTGATACTTGGCTACTTGTCCACAGTAATACTTGGCTGCATGATTGTTCATGTACACGTATCGTTTGCTAGAAACGATTCAACCAGTCCGGTCATAAACAATGGTTGATAAATGTATTTATCAACCTGACCTGTTTTGTATTATAACTTAATCTGAAACTTCGCCGCGTACACCGCACCGCACCGCACCGTACCGCGGCCACTGTACACATATAGGTACTCAAACATACATATGTACCGTAGCATCGAGCTTCGTCGACGCGCACTACGGTAAGGTGCAATACCCTGCGAAAATAACATTTTCGAAATAATGAAACTTTTCAACGTATTGATTTTGCGCTCCAACCGAACGACTTATTAAACCATAGGAAAAAAAATTATCGGTTACAAAAACCGCGCAACGTTTATTGATCCGTGCCCCAAAGGGACGATACTGGAGGGTGAGCAATAAAAAATGAAAAACTTGTGGAATTTTTTTTTTTTGGCTCACAAAACAAACATTATCGAGAACCAGTGAACCGTTTATTAACTATATTGATATTTTATGCCTTGATACGTTATGTAGTATGACAGCTCGATCGTGCTGATGGTAAAATTCGCCGCGCTAAATTGCCATTTATAAATAAGAGCCGAGGATTAGAGGGTGCTTCTCGGCGAAATGAGGAAATTTGATATTATCGGTATCGTTTTACCAGTCAAATATCACGCGCTAATTTTTTTCCCATTCCGCCAGTTAATGCCGCTTTTATGGCTATGGTACGTAATCGATTCAATAAGGTTAGCGTGTTTTTCCACATCTGCATAGTCTTGTCATTCAATTTAAATCTGTTTGGGGTATAGGCGTAGAGTCGATGCGTATAGGGCAGAGTGATGGAAAAAAACACGAATTTATACAATTGTGTCAGCAAGGCTGATGGTTGTTTTCTCAAAAAGCACGACGGTACATGATTTACTCGTATTTGGATTTGTCGAATTTCAAGATTTGTTAGGGGTAGATTCAAAATTGAATTTATAATTTTTTTTTCTTTTTATTATAGATTTTTTTGCGTTTATCCAATTGATATGATTTTTCTTTTCATGTTTCAGATAATAAAAATGAGTTGAACACTTAGCCCTAAAAGGGAAGGGCGGGAAGAACAGGTTGTGCTATGTCCACTGGCGAAGAGGACAGAATAGCAAGATCTGTAGCTTTAGAAAAAACATACGTTCATGATGTTTATGACCATATGTCCGCCCTTCAATATCCAGAGCATAGAAATACCACTCCGTGGCCGAAAGTTAAAAAATTCCTCAACGAACTTGAGCCAGGATCAATTGTCTGTGATGTAGGTCAGTATCAAAATCTCTCGTTTTTTATTGAGAAATCAATTCGTTGTAAAAATGTGCGTTGCTAAAATGGTAATTTTTTTGTTCAATATTTTCTAGGTTGTGGAAATGGAAAATATTTGAAAGTAAATCCGTCGATTTTCAAAATCGGATCGGATAGATGTCATAAGCTAACTCAGATAGCGAAGGATGACGATAATGAAGTGAGTTGGGCTAATTCAGTATTTTGTAATCGAATTCATATTTTATGAAGAACTGAATTTCCTGCCGTTTTTTGTTATTTATTTATTTTTTTGGATTTTATTGTTGAAAATTATTTTTTTGATTTTGTTCATAATTTGCTAAAACTTTGAATTTTATCAAAAAATTGAATTTTTCGAAATATAATTGAGAATGTAGATTTTGAATTTTTTGATTTTTGTAGATCATCAATTTTGATGAAATTTTAATTTTCCAGTAAAATTTATAAATTTTTAGAATTTTATCCGAGAAAAAAGTTTTCATTTTTTTTTTTTTGAATTTTGTGATAAATTTATGTTTTATCATTCTCTCTCCCTCCTCATTAAAAACCCTCTACTCTGTAGAAAAATTTTGTGAAAATTTGAATTTTCTACTCTTTGAATTTTATTACTGAAAAAATTTTTTTTTTCGATTTTATTAATTTCATCAAACGATTGAATTTTTCAAATTTAATTTAAGTAGGTACCTACAGATTTTCGAAATTCTTGTGAATTTTTTGAATTTCGTAGAAAATTGTTTTTTTTTCGCATTCCGTTCAATTTCTTCAATTTTGGTGAAATTTGAATCTTCCAGATTTTGGAATTTTTTTGTTGGAAAATTTTTTTTTCAATTTTATTAAAATTTCAAAAATTTTGCTGTAAATTTTTTCATCGAAAATAAAATGTATCGAATAGTATGTTTTTTATGTTTATTTGAATTTTTTTGAATTTTGTTGATTTTTTATATTTTGTTCAAATTTTCTTAATTTTGATGAAGGTTTTTTGATTTTTTTTGCCAGCAATAACTTTTCGAATTTTTCCCGAAATTTTGATTTTTTAAATTTTTTTGAGAATTTTAATTTTACTCAGAGATATTGATTCTTACGTTTTTGATGTTTATTTGAATTATTTGATTTTTTTTTTAATTTTGATTTTCCACATTTTGCTCAATTTTTCCCCCCCCTTTCGAACAGGTTTTACTATGTGATAATTTAACACTGCCATTTCGAGATGAGACTTTCGACGCTGTTTTATCAATCGCTGTAATTCATCATTTTGCAACGAAAGAAAGACGAGTAGGAGCACTGCGTGAATTAGCTAGAGTATTACGTATCGGAGGACGACTTATGATTACCGTTTGGGCCATGGAGCAAAAAGATAGAAAGGTTCGTACTCGTACTATAATATTTTTTTCGAACTTACTCACTTTCAATTGCTTAATAAATCTTTTCAATTTTCAGTTTGAAACCCAAGATGTTCTGGTGCAATGGCATCATCCTCAATTTTATCGTAGCCCTTCGTTAGAATTTTCAACCACCGCGACTGCCACATCCGAGGAAGATTTTTCCGTTCCTTATCGAATGTCTCAATCTCACGTCTCGGACGACGCCGATTCGGTATTTTCTAGATCGTAAGTTCGTTATTTATGTGTTTCTACCTTATTAAAATCTGTAATTTTTTAGTAATTTTTTTTCGTGGTTTTTGTTTTAAAAGAAGCAGTTTGCAACAAGATAGTAGAACCGGACGGTCACGACTACGATTATTTCAATCTTTACGATCGATCAAAACGTCACCCAGCAGCTCGAGCCTGTCCAGTCCCAATGAGACCTGTTACAGTTTCGTCAGAAAAGCTTTACAAGTATAAAATTCCTTCGATTTAGAGTTCCATTCGAATAACTCGCTTACCAAACGTCTAATTCATTTTTCTCTTTCGCTTAGAAACTTTCACGAAGCAGCAAAAAAGACAAACACAGATCTCGAGCGTGGTTCCTAGAATCGTGGGCTTCGTTCGGTAAAGACGATCACCTACCGGCAACTCGATACGATCCCGAAGGATGCGAAGAAGGCGCCGACATTCAAGACCTACCCATCGAATTGCGTCGCATGGATAAAGAAGAGGAGCCCAAAAAGGATAAATCTTCGGCGAGGAAATCACAGGAGGGCGGCCTTACCCAGAAGTCGAAAAGTTTGAACGATATTTTGTCGCAAGCGTCAGCGGCTCCTTCTCCAATCACCAGGTCGCATTCTGGCATCGTCGCATTGGACGGGTACAAGATCAAAATAATAACTAGCGCTCCTAAGGTGGAAATGGATACGCTGAAACCGAAGCTAGTCAAGCAGAAGAAGTCCATCTGCGAGGAAGATTTTGAATTCGACGAAGAACGTGATAAAGCTACCGATATGAAGAGACTGGTCAAAGAATTGCCTATATTCAAAGTATCCATGGAGAAGCCTGAAAAATTCAACGTTTTGAAGCAGAAATCACTCACCGAAGATATCATGTCCGCTGATAGATTACGAGAGAAGGAAAAAGTAAGGCAGAATATTCAAAAACAAGCTTCGCTCAACGAAGACCTCATTTACAGGTTTGTGAAACTGAAAAAAATTGAATTTTTTTCAAGCCAGGATACAGGTGTTTTTTTTTTCTTTTCAGAAGACAGCGTACTATCGACTCGTTTAAAGACGCATTCCTGACCAATTCGTCAAAAAAATTCCAAATGCTGCGAAGCGGTCTAACCAGCAAGCTGAAAAATTCCACCACGAATATCGAAAAAGTGACCGGAGCTTCCATAAAGAGCGGATTTGCAAAAATTTTCCACGGCTTGACCGGCGGCGAACTGGTCACGATCGGCGAACCAGTCCAACCGCAACATTCCCCCATACCTCCAAGTGTTCGCAAATCGAGTTCCGAAGATCGAGGCGACGAATTCCCCATTGAAAGGAGATGCTCCCACGAGGAGAACTCGGACTCGTCCAAAGACAACAGCTTACAAAGCGATACCAGCGTCGACTCCGAAGACAGCATTATATCGGTTATCGAACGAATCATACCGAAACCCGAACAGGCTACTTCGCCCACCAAACTAACCAGCCCCGGACCTCATTCTCCGAAACTGGTCCTCAGCGGTGTCCTCTCGCATCCTTCGTCTCCTAAAATATCTCAAGTTATGCAATACCCCGCGTCGAAAACGAAAGCTTTCTCGTTACCAGCGTCGCCCAGAACCATCGTATTCTCGCCCAGTATCAAGCAAACCTTCAAGATACCTACCGTAGCCCATATACCGCCTTCCAACGGCAACGGAGCCGCTATCTTGACTCCTAATGGCAAAATAATAACGCCGAATGGGTCTCTGCTGGTTAGGGAAAATTCAGCCAATGGGTCTTCATTCAAACCGTCGACTGAAGGCGAACCGGTTCTCAAGTTGTCTCCTATGAAGCAGGTTACCGCCGCAAGGATGAAATCGTTCGGTGATAAGGAAATGCTACTGTTGTCTGAAAAGTTGTCCGTGTTGAGCGCCAAGGAAACTGAACCCAGAGGGAACGTATGTGAAGGTGACGAAAGCCAGAAGTCCGATACGGAGCAGTCGGCTGCTCAGAAAGAGCAGGTCAAAAAAGATGAAGCTCCGTCGAAGGTTAAATCAGGTACTTGAATGAAATTAACATTTTTTTGAGTGTTTATTTTTGATTTTTTTTATTTTTTATTTTTATTTTTTTTTTCATTCATTTATTGTTTAGTAATTCATTTTACGTTTTAATTTTTGTTTTTCCAAAAGGAGTGTTGAAGTCACCATATGTGTTATCGAAGAAGCCACCTATTAGTCCTTATGCAACATATCTGGCCCATCAAACTCGTCTTCAGTCGTACGAGCTATTTAATCCGGAAACCGAAGATATAGACACCGATTCCAGCGGTGTATCGACTCCGGATTCCGTTGGCAGTGTCATCAGTGTGAAATTAGATAGCTCTAATGGAACTCCGAATAATGGTAAAATATAATGTTTGAAATTTTTCAAAAAAATCAACTCGAGAAAATAAATTTTGAAAAAAAAAATTGAAATTAATTTGAAAAAAATCTCCTCGATTTTCAGAACCGTCACAGTCAGACTTGGACGACGTTCGACCGGACGAATCGAAAGAATGCTCAATATCCAGTCTTCCTCCCGTGCCAAAAGCCTCCACATCAGCGGCCTCCCCACCACCACTCGACCAGCGCCACGCTCTGCTCCCCACAGATCTCTCTGGCGACATCGAGCCCCAAATAGCGACAATTTTCGAAACCGTGGCCAGCGTAGCAACCTCTCTCGAAAGCTCCTCCGTTCAAGTAGTCATAAAAAGTGACTCGGACACGGACCAACTGCGTCCTAAACGCGAAAACTCCAACGAAAAACTCCTCAAATATCCGTCGCTGTCTAAATCGCCCGAGGACGAAACCTGGGACAGGGAATGCCGTCAGTATATCGTCGACTTGGCGGAAAACCTTAGCGAAAGATTGCTAGCCGAAATCGATCGGTACAAAGAGCAAAATATCAATATAGAAAAAGAATTCTTTAGCTTTTCGGCGATGGATGTGGAGGACCCGTATTTAACAAAACTTAGCGAAGATCTTAGCCACGTTTCCAAGCTGACCAAAGAACTGAGCGAAGATTTAGACTCGAAACCCGAGTTGGACACTGAAGCTGAAACCGAACAAGCAGTCAGTTCGGAGCAGGTGACCGAAATAAAGAAAATGGACTCGATCGAAGAAATCAGCGACGTGATACTCGATTCGAAAGCAGATGATTTGGATATGTCGCCCAAGGATGATAAACAGAAAACGCCTCTCTTATCGGATTTGTCGACAGATGCCGAAAGTCCGGGAAGTATCACCGGCTGGCTGGATTCACGCCGAAACACCATCGAATCTGGATTCTGGAAAGATCCAGAACCAGTCGGCGCTGCCGCTGCCGCTGCACCACCAAAACCCGAAGTAGAACAAGAACCCGCTAAAACAGCCGTCATCATCAAGCAAGAAGATCAGCAAAAAGTGGAAATAATAGAAACGGAAGAAACGCACAGACTGAGCATTACCATCCAAACGGAGAAGGTTCGCAAGCTGAGCAAATCGGAAATAACCTCTCAGACCCGTCTCTCGATCGAATCAACCGACACGGTAGACGTATCCGAGAGAACAGTCAGCAGCAGCGAAGACAGCGCCTCGAAACGCGACACTACTCAAACCGAGACCAGCAGCGGCCTCTCCATCGAGTCGGACCTTTGCGAACTGGATAAAAGCACCGAGACGAGTAAATCGGCCGAAATGAAATACAGCGGCAGCCAAGTATCGCTACTCAGACCCGGAGAATCGATCGAATCGAGCGACGCGGGCGATATCTCCGAACGTACCGGCAGCGTCAGCGATTTCAGCCGCCAAAACACCGAATCGCGCTCGGTGATTACCCAGAGCTCTGCGTCCCTCGCATCGTGGAGCGATTGCAGCAAAGATATCAGATTCGCCGATCGCAGACAGGCCCGATGCGACGGTCGCTCCTCTTCGGAGGAGACCAATCCTCGAGCTATGCTCACCAGACAGCAAGCCGCCACTCAGGAACCATCCGAGGTCAAGTTGGAAAGCACCGATGCGTCGTTGAGCGGCTCGACGTCGCAGGATTCGTTGACCTCCGAGAGTGGCGGCGGATCCATTATGTTCCATCGCTACTATCATGTGTTCAGAGAAGGCGAATTAGACGCGTTGATCGAGGAATTCGTCGAGAATTTGCACATCATCTCGTCCTACTACGATCACACCAACTGGTGCATTATCGCCGAGAAAGTACGCGTTTGGACTATTTAGTAAGTGACATTTTTTTTATACTACCGATTCTTTTTAGCTACCTACGTACGTATCGTCTATATAATTGTTTTTTCTACGTTATTTCTATTTTTTTCTTCGTGGTTCTCTGTATGTTTCTTTTTCTTTATCTTTTTTTCCTTCTTATTTTTCTGTTTGTTGTGTTTATTACGTATAATTTACCTACCTACGTACCTATTCATCTTTATGTTTATTACCTACCTGTCATTTTCAAAGGGTTCTGTTCTTTTCACGTTCTTTAGTTTTTCGTCGGTTGACGATGTGAAATATTCGAGGAGTGAAAATGGAAAAAATTTTAATTCCAGCTTGCGTTTGATATATTTTTTTTTTAATTCGAGAAGTTTAAAATTTTTTAAAAATTCAAGTATATATCTGTGCGAAATTTTTTTTGTTTTTTCGATTTCTCATTGAAAGTTCACGTTTGAACTTTGAACTGTATTGAAAAAAATTTCTCCTAAATTGGTAATAAGTTATAGAAGCCTTTATACCTCCAATCTCTGGGGAATTTTTCCAAAAATTCGCCATTCGTTTCTAATTCACCCCAAAGACAACTCATCTTCACTTGAGAAGTATGGAATGTACGGCAGAACAAAACCCTCGTCGAATCATCGGCCGTTAATTGTGTTCCTAGTTAAGGTTCTTACCGTTTAGATATCTTCTGTTTTCATATTTTCCAAAATACCTTCATATTGTCTTGATAATTATAAGATATTCGTAATAATATACGTATTTAATAATGTAAACCAGATAAATTATACCTATTCGTGTTATATGTATAATCTAAAACTACCTATACGAGAAGTAATTCAGATTCATGATACCTATAACAATTCTTCTTACGAGAATCTGCTACCTTACCACATACTGTATTACCTACCTATACCTAGATGAGCTACCCCCAAATACTGGAGAATGTTATCTGTATTCATAATTACTTACCTTCATAGTCGCTGACGTACTTACCTATACTTTTTAGTTAATCTTATTTACCTACTTTTATTTATTCGTTCTCTTCTTCTTTTTAACCATCTTACTTTCCGAGTATACTTATACCTATACACTTATAGTTTGTGTTAATTCACATCATGGTAACTTTGCCACACCTGTTCGACACGATAAAACATTTGCAAAAATGAAGTATTCTGAAAAAAGAAGCTCTCCTATTACCTAATTGAAATTCAAAAGCCTACAACCGTTAAAGACTGACGAATGCAAAAAAAAAATATTTTGTAATCGGCTAAAAAAAAAAAAAAAGTATAAAAATATTTCTCCTTTTTATAAAGACTTCGTAATTTCGAATTACTATTACTGAACATATTAACTTATAGTTTTTTATTACGTATATTTTTTAAGAGATTTTTCTATCAGATTTTTAACTTGAACCTATCGATAGAATACTATACGTCGTTATCATAAATTATGAAAACAATTGAATTGTTACGTTATTCTGTAAGGTATCCCCGAGTTGAATCTGCCCCCTCTCGTATTTATACCTTAGTACTTGGGATTCTTTTCATGTAGCTGTACTTACGTTAGTATTACACTATAATCTGGTGTTCGTAATAAATATTTATTACGAGTGGCCCCCATGCCATGTGTCCAACTGGCCCCTAAATATTGGCGAAACTAACCGATTGAAGAAAATTACTCGTGTTACCATAGATAGGTACATATATGTGCTTGATATTGAAATTTTTATAGACAATTTTTTTTTCTCCAATGCATAAAATAGGCGTTGGTATAAACCTATACATACCTACTTACCTGCATGCAATACCATACAGTCGGCTACATTATTATTGGAATTAATTCGAGTAAATTTTTGTAAATAATATTTTATATAGATATGTACACGTTTATTTTACCCCCGCCCCTCCTTTGTTTTACGTCTTCTGTACTCTTCAACAATCTATAATAGAAATGTACTGAGAGTTTTATTTCTTTTAATTTTTTTCTCTATACGTATTTTTTTTTCTTATATCTTTGACCAAATTTTTTATACGTTTTTCTTTATCTGTTAATAGATTATGTAAACGAATTGTTGTGATTTTCATCATGTTTTTTCCTTCTGTTGAGTAGCATATAATTTAATCATATTTTATACCGTTTAAGTACATGTCGGATATGTATTAATTTAAAAGTATTACATGTTATACGAAGAAAATAAATAATTGGAAAATCAATATAGGTGGTTTTATTTTTATTCTATGGTGTTTTATTAGCAGTTAGTACCCAAACTGGCAAAAAAAAATTTACACTAAACCAAGACAAATCGATAGAGCATGTAAAAAGAATCCCAGAGGCAAAATTTCAGGTACTGAGATGCACCCCCTGATTTTTGGTAAATTTTTGAAAATCGAATACCTACATTACATAGGTACGTTACGCAAAAAGTTGATAATAATGTCAGAAATGAAGAAAATTTTACCTAATCGAGCTAGAAATCCGAAATTCGGTATATAACCTATATTCGACCCGCTGAATTGATTGGAGGTTGTTTCGAGCCATTCTGGAGCCTCCAGCGAATTTTGGAAAATGCTCAAACACTAGAAAGTTTGAAAATTGACTGGAGGCTCCAGAAGGGCTCAAAACTGCTCTCATTCGACTTGGTAGATGGAGCTAAAAGAGTATAAACCAAATTTCAATTTTTTTCCTCGAGGTGAGGCGTTCGTATTATTCATCTCCTTACCTCAAAATTTCCTTCAAAATTGAAAATTGTGGTCCCGAACTGGTGGTTCCAGATTTTCGAAAGTCTGGTCTTAATCGGTCGAAAGGATCATCAACATGCATCGACCGCGTTCATACGTGCTACATAAAGTAAACCTTTGAAGGTATCCGAGCATTTTTGAATTTCTGGAATTTTCCAAAATTTTCTGTAGGCTCCAGAACGACTCTAAATCACCTCTAATCGATTCGGCGTGTCAAAATTAGGGTGTAAACCAAATTGCACACTTCTAACTCAATTAGGTAAAATTTTATCTCCTTTTGACATATTTCTAACTTAAGCCAAAAATCGATTTTTGAAAAGTCACAAAAAATCAGGGGGTGCCTCTCAGCACCTGAAATTTTGCTTCTGGGGTTCTTTTTACATGCTGTATCAATTTATCTTAGTTTTGTGCCCAAAATTTTTCGCCAGTTCGAGTACTTTCCTTGTATTTATTTTTTCTTTCGAATACTTACCTATAGGTACTTAAATTATGTGACAATATCATTTCGAAATGACGTTCACTCAATATCATGCGTAAAAACACTTTTTTCTCCAATTTTCTATCACCTCCTCCCATTTTACTTTGAAACTTTGAATTTTCAACATTTTTGTGAAAAAAATTTAGACCTTTTTTTTGCATTTTTCTGTGAGTTGTTCGCATTGTAGTCCTAAAGGGGTAAAAAAAATCCCAGATTTTTTCCATTTTTCAGGAGTTCTAAAAATTCATTCAAGAAATCCAAAATTTGGTAGGTAATTCGAGATATTTTGGGATTAAGCTGGAAAAAAATTGAATTTGTCTATGCAACCGGTTTTACTATGGCCCTAGAAGGGTAACAAAAATTTTCACCATTTTTTTCAATTTTCAGGGGTTCTGAAAATTACCCATCTCAAAATTGCCGAATTATGTTTTTTGTAATCACTTTTTAGAACTCCTGAAAATTGAAAAAATCGGTAATTTTTTTACTCTTCTTGGGCTACCATAAAACCGACTGCATCGACAAATGCCAAATTTTTTTGTGAATTCGAAGTTTTGATGTAAAATGAGAGGGCGTTAGAATTGATTCAGGGACCTGAAATTTTTCCCACCTTATTTTGGCGTCATTTGGCAACTTTTTTCACTCCTCTTCTCCAATATTCCAAAAAAAAAGGTCAAAATCAGGTCACCTTAAGTGTACCTGTACTTACCTACGTAAGTACGTAGACCTACCTATATAGGTTGATTGATGGGTAATCAGGTATTATAATACCAAACCTAAAATCAAAATTAAAGACCTTCCAAATGGAGTTGCACATAGTTAGTGGTTGCCTTATTGGTAGATTCTGTAAGGCTGGTCCTCATCAGATCGGCCAAGTTCAGCGATTTTTTATCTGCAAGAAGGATCGGTGTCTGATATTTGATTTCGGCGGCGAGTGGGAGAAAACGAGTATCCATTGCCCAATTCAAACAGTCTCTAAATCTATACTTCATCTTTTGAATTGTTTGATTTTTTTATTGGTATACATTTCCCAATTCGTCGACTTTTTTGATTTTTTTTCAGTTCATTCTCATATTTTGTTTGAGAGGGTTTTTTCAACTCTGGTCTTTTTCCCAAAGTTGTTAATTGTTCCATAATTTTTTGTTAATCTTGTCAATTTTTCTAAAATTTCTAATTTTCAAAAATTTTTAGGTTCTCAAAATTTATGATTTTCATAATAATTTTTCAATTTATTGAAATTGGCACTTTCTTTTTGAAGTTAATTTTTCCTGAATTTTTCAATTTCTCTGATTTGTCCATTTTATTTATTTATTTTTCAATTTTTAGAATTGGACAACGCCCGTCTCAAATTATTGTAAAGAGCCTCCCCGGGTAAGATGGTGAACCAATCAAAACTCACCCAAAAGGTTAATTTTGATGTAAAATCATCCCAAATTTTTTTACACCAGACCCCCCCCCCCTCATTCCAACCTGACTAATGGGGTGGGAAAATTTGAAAAAATTCTCACTTGTACACCTACTGAGTGACTATTTTCTGTGAAAATTTCAAAAATTCTGAATCACACCCACCAGGGTTAGAAAAAATCTCAAGTTGTGGTGAGGGGATCGGGGCAAAAATGTTTTGGGATGGTTTTACATCAAAATTAACCTTTTTGGGTGAGTTTCGTCCAAATCGGTGACAGGCTATGGTGACAAGGGGAGGCTCTTTTTCACTTTTTTTTTAAATAGCATAATTTTTTCAAATTTATCAATTTTTTCGAAATAATTACGATTTTTTTCTTTTTGTAATTCTATCAAATTCGTCATTTGTCTAAATTTTCCAAGTTTGTCACTTCTTCAATTTTTCCTGAATTCATCAATTTTCAAGATATCAATATTTTTTAGAATCGTTCAATTTTTCAGAATATCATTTTCCTGAATTCTTCAAATTTTTTTGAAATAGTTATTTTTGAAATTTTTCCAAATTCGTTCCTACCCAAGCATCAGTCAATTTTTTCATTTTTCCAGCAGAACTTCAGGGGGAGGGGAAGTTGTGCAAAAATATTCTCAACTATTTTTTCAATCTCAATTCAATTTGGATTGCATCAAATTAATAATCAAAATACAAATAAATTCTTCGAATTTATAATTATGGCCGTTACATTGTAATGATATAAATATCAAATAAAATACACGCAGATAAGAAGCGCATACGTACACATCACGTCAACACTAATGTATTTTAATTTGAAATTTGAGATCATTCGCACAAATGAAGGAAAGGGAAAAAATAAAAATTAAAACTAACGGTGATCCAATCAAATATTATGAATTATGATAGTCCGTCAGATGATGCATGAATCCTAGGAACCGTAAAAATTAGTTAAATTACAACAATTGCACTAATTCGAAAAAAAGAAAAAGAAAAAAAGAAACCCAGTAATAAAATTACGAAGGCTAAAAAGAATTAATTATTTTTTTAAAACCTTAATAATAGAACTATTCGCGTATTTCCTGATACGAAGCGATTAGTAAGAGTAATACTATTTTTTAGCGAAAAACAAAAGAAAAGTATTTAAAAATACCGTTAAGTACGGCGAAATGTTACGAGTATCGATACTTTACGATAGTATAGGTAGTACAGTACACACTCGTATAAATTACTTCAAAGGGAGGCTACCATACATAATATCTTTCGGTCTGAAAATTACACACGTGCGATAGTCGAGTTCTTGAACAATGAACATGTCATGGAGGATTCGACTCGTACCGTTCTGGTTCCCTTATCTATTTGGCAATGGAAGGTACACTCTTAAAAACAACGAACAGGTACAAAAAGAGCGCGTATAAATACGAGTAAATAAACGAATAAATTCGATCGAAGCGTTATTACGTAAAAAATAAATAAATAAACAAACACAAAAAATAAAATAAAAATATTAAATGAACTGCTAACTCGTGAACTGAATTTTTGGATATTTATGTATAAATATAATAGTAAGCATCGTTGATGTAGGTATCGAGAATGATAATGATGATTACGCGGCGAGACACGTTTGGTCTTAGTCACCTAAGAAGCGCTGCATTGAGGGCTCTTCGGTTCAAGAGGTGTCATACGAAATAGGCGGCCAATTGAGACATCTTATCCTTTGGTTGTTTAGCTTTGCTTTTTTTATTATGTTTACGATTTCTGCCACGTCCGCCTTGATGGTGGAACGCTGGTCGGGAAGACACTGCGTGTTGCTGGCGAACCAAAGCTGATAAACCGTGATGGCAGAACATACATTCGGTCATTTCGACGCGATCTCCGGGTAACTTGGTTTTCTCCTGTTTGTTCAATGAAAAAAGTGGTAAAATTAATACGTAGACGATTAAAATCTACCAAATGCTACGCTCGCTCACCTCTTTGTACTCGACGTGAATCAACTGGGCGCCGCATTTGCAAGCTTTCTTTTCGACGTTCACTTTTTGAGCATCGTCGAAAACTGGCATAATAATATCGCACCTAAGCACGTAAATTAATCGACGGATTATTTTACGAGAAGGTTCAACGTGCGTTGAAAATGAAAATCTACTCGTCGACTCACCTATTACACAGTACTTTCCATTTGGGCCCCGACGATGGATCTAAAACTAAAATACCGTCGTCGCAATTCATGCAGCTGGCTATGCCAATACTGTAGATGGCCTGAGGGCAAGTAGGATGAATGCACATGTTACATCCGGAGTTCTTTTTCATCTCGGGATATGGAGGATTGTTGAAACAGTGCGGGCATAACGGGTAGCTTTTACCTTTCGAGCCGGAAGACCAAGTCAGTAGCTCGAAATCGTCGACAGGGCAGCGCAATTCCTATAAAAATCACCAAAAATTATAGATAAACTCGTTTCGGAAACGTGTACGAGATAGAAGAAGCTTTTTATTGACCTTAAATATACGTATGTTTCCATTTTGAGGCAGATTATAGGTTTCGTTACAGTGTGAACAATGCAGTCGATTAGGCCTGGCTTGAATATACTTCATGTACCTGCGACATTTACCACACCTGCGCAAAAAAAAATTATTACAAAAAATTCTACTCGATCAGTAAAAAAAAAAAGAGAAAATAAACGTAGAAATAATCACTTTACCTCGATAAGGCTTTACCGGAATCAGCCAAAGGTGTAAATGACACTTCAAACAAGCTATCCATATCCTCGATATTTTTCGTGAAAAACTGATATTTCTTTTGAAACAATTTTATCACATCTCCTAGAACTTTTTCAAAGTCTGCTTCTCCGCGAGCAATTAAGTTCAGTTGAGATTCCATTTTAGATCTGGTGGTTGGTTCGACCAGTTCTTTATCAATCTACACACAAATGAAAAGGCAACCAATCAAGAGTCGATTTTACGTGAAAAGTATAACCACATTTGACGAAATTACCTTCTGATAACCGTGTACTAGAATAATACCCAAATTAGTAGGAATGAGACGGCGACCACTGCCGACAGTGACGTAATTTCGTTGCGAAATATTATTAATATGAACTGGAATGGAAGCGTCCGTGCCAATACCGTGTTTCTCCATCAACGTAATCAACTCGGACTCGGTTAAGTAATCTGGTGGAGTGGTCTTGAAATCGCCTAATGAAACCTAAAACGAAAAGAAACCCTTGGCAAACAATTCTATAAAACTAGCTTCGAGGAAGAATGTGAAAAATTACATTGTGAATGGGCACAACATCGCCGACGTTAAAATTGGGCGATAATTTATTCTTGGCTACGCTTTGCCAAGTCATAACAGCTGTGTAACCAGGATCGACGACGATATCACCGGTGAATGTAAATGTTTCCGATTCCGTTACAAATGTAGTCGTCGTGCTGATGTATTTGCCGTCTCGAGAGAGCTGCAAAAACAGTGCAATCAAGTTATAGAAAGTGTTTTCCATATTGATTGACATGGTTCGTTTGAATTAGGCCAACTTACCGAGGCGAGAAAATGTCTCACTATGTAATCGTATATTTTCCAGCTGTCTCCATCGAGTTCGTTACTGGATGCCAATTTCATCGGCGTGATCGGAGGGTGATCTCCAACATCATGACCTTTTTTAGGCCTATTTACCCCTTCTGTTAATATTTGACTAGCATACTGGCCATATTCGACACTGAACTTCAACAGCTGTAACACTTCGCTGTAAAAATGAGCGATTTTAGAATACTATGTCTGAGGATTCAAAACGTAAGACTAAATAATCGGCAAAAACTAACTGTAAATCGAAGTTTTCTGAATAACGAGAAGTCTCCGTTCTCGGGTAACTTATGTAACCTTGAGTGTACAATTTCTCGGCGACGGACATGGCGTGATGAGGGCCTATATTCAGTCCAGCACTGGCAGCTCGCATCAACTCGACCGTATTCAAAGCGATAGGACGAGCTTTAGATTTCTCTTTAGACGTTACATTGGTTACTCTGCAAACAGAGGTAAAATGTATTAGCATATTCGACCCAATTAAAGCGTAACTCATTTCGCCGTACGTACTTTAAACTAGGAGTAGATTTGATTCTTTGAAATAACGCTTTAGCAGCCTCTTTTTCAAATATTCTAGGATTTTGATACGTAAGCGATATTTCTCGTTTATCGTTCGTCAACACGCTCACCTAAAAGTAGGTCGAAAATGAACAGTAAAGCAAAAACCACTAAAATTCGTACCAAACGACATATCCAGCTTACCTGCAACACCCAATACGGTTCTGGTTTGAATGTTTGAATTTGATCATGTCTCTCGACACAGAATCCCAATGTAGGCGTTTGGCAAGGTCCGAATGATATCAAAGAAGAGTCTAAATTACCGTATTTTCTCTACAAGTGATAAAAATCCGATTAAAATAGATCGTTCGTAAGACAAACTTTTCGAATCGCCGAGAAAAGCAAACCCACATGGAAGAATTTAGTTTGAAATCGAGTAAAAGCGCAACCGATGCGTAGATCTAATTCTTGACGAGCATCCACACTCAATGCTTCGTTTTTGTTAGGCTTGCCTAAGTTATATAACGCGGCTTTGACATCTTTTTCGGTAATGGATGAAAAACGAGCTCTCCAAACGACCTATAAGTTGATACAAAAAATTATGCAAATTGAGACCAAGTGGATGAGGGCTTCGAAAAATTACAGATACTTACATCATCCATGTAAATAGGTCTTCTGAGTGACTTCTTGACGGCTTCGATAACTTCGAAACAGATATTCTCACCTTCTTTGTCACAATCGAGCCATAAAACTAGGTAATCACAACCGCGAGCTTCTTGAGCCAAAAACGAACTAATCCTTAATTTAGGTGTTGCTTCTTTTCTTTCAGTTGGACATGAGAACAGTTCCAACTACAAACGTTTGTAAAAGAATTAGCATTCTTCATTCGAATATTCTAATTCTACTATTATCTAGATTGAAAGTTGGAAACACTCACCGGATCGACGCGGTCCCAGTTATTGAACTTGGCATGGAAATCTATGGTTAATACGTGACCACAAACGGAGGTCATTCGAAATTGAACACACTGATTGAACAATACACCCTTCCATTCGTGTACAGAACAAGCTCCATTGGCACCTGAACAAGCATCGATATGATACGACGAAGCATAGTAAAACAATGCTACATATAAGCAGCTTAGTAAAGAGATACTTGACGCATGTGGTAAATCTTCAAGCGACCGATTACTAATGAAGATTAAAGCAACGGTAAAACTGAATAAGAAATTATTTCATGTATTATTTACCTCTTCTCGAAGTGCTTTGGCCGTTACTCAGAATGTTGGCTAGAGAGGCGGCCAAAGATGGCTTTTCCGCTACCATAAACACGACTCTCATGGTAGTTTTTGTTACAGAACAGACTGATCTAGATATAATAAAGTCATTAGTATCATTGCGATCGGAATTTAAATATTAAAAATGTAATTTTTGTGCTATTTTCCAATTTCCAAACAAGAAAACCTCGACTGAAATTTTCTGAGCTCACGATTCACTTCACAGATCAATTCAACAACAAAGAACTTTTTAGGGTTTATGGAGCTTTAAATTTCGTGTTTTTTCGTCTGTGACTTTGTAATAATTTGTCTAATTTGTCCCTGGAAGTGGAACCTCATTGTGATTATTTGATAATAGAAAAATTTCGTTGCTCAAAAATATCATTTTATTCAACTTAAAAATTTGTTTTCACCGATTTCTGTATGATTTTTGAATAAAAAAAACTTCTTAAATGGGATTGAACAAGACACTGAGGAAACTCAGCCATCAATTGGTTGTTAATCGAGGGTAAGTTTTCAACTTGGTGTACTGTTTCGTATCAATCGATCGAAGATAGCAACGGAATATTATCTTAAAAATTAATGAATTATCTTCATTTGCAGCGTGGTTGGTGGTTCTTGGCAGCTAAAAAGGTTTTCTTCCGATGTCAAAGGTAACCGGCCTCCGATAATTTGCAACTTTAAGCAGCCGCCTCTCAGCGAGAGTTTACAAGATTTACCAAAAGCTATTTATTCTAAAGCCAAGTTAGAAGAAAACCTTACATTTGTTACTAAACTACACAATGGCATTCGTGTAGCTACAGAAGATCATTTTGGACAGTTCTGTACCGTTGGAGGTTTGTAAAGCAGACAAGTTTTGTTCGTATTTGACGTATTTTGGGCTTAATTATACGTTCTGTTCGTTTCAGTTATGATCGATTGCGGTTCGAGATATGAAGTGGCGTATCCTAGCGGTGTTTCGCATTTCTTGGAAAAATTAGCATTTAATGTAAGATGGTATCAGATAGTGATCATTTTTAAATTGATTGATTGTAATTTTAACGCTATTTGTTTTTTGTTTTTATTTCACAGTCTACGATAAATTATGAAAGTAAAGATGCCATTTTGAAAGAATTAGAAAAGTACGGTGGTATTTGTGATTGCCGTTCTAGTAGGTGAGTTTCCAATTTATGTATTATTGAGTTATGATGATGAGCCACCTAATCATTTTTTCTCCCCTTGTACAGAGATGCATTCATGTATGCAGCATCAGCTCTCCGAGAAGGAGTAGATCCAGTCATGAAAATCATAGCAGATGCGATTCTTCGACCTAAGATCACATTGGACGAGGTTAATATGAAAACAATAATTAGCTACTGTCTAACGTCTAGCTGCATAGCTAGTTATCTACTTACGCCAATTATTCGATTTTTTTTTCAAATTCAGTTAGCCGAAGCTCAAGAAACTGTTCGATATGAATTAGAAAGTTTACACAGTAAACCGGATCAAGATTTAATTTTAATGGACATGATACACGCGGTAAATTACTATTTTCTTTCGTTAATTTCATCATCATCATCATTATCAACTGCATTTTCCTATTTCCAGGCTGCTTATCGTGATAATACCCTAGGATTACCGAAACTTTGTCCGGAGAAGAATTTACTCTTAATTGATAGAGAAACTATTTATACTTTTTTGAAAAATTATTATCATCCTTCGAGGATAGTCGTTACCGGAGTCGGTGTTGATCACGAAGAGCTCGTTAATGCGGTTAAAAAGTAAATATTTTCATCCCGTCATACTGTAATCTCAATCGTGAACTGTAATTGAATGCTTTTTTTTAGATATTTCATCGACTCGAGACCGATTTGGGAGACAGATTCGTCAATCAAAGTGAAAGAAGAAAAACGATATGATCCTGATAGATCAGTAGCTCAGTATACTGGCGGATTAGTTACTGTAAGTTTCCGCCAAAGTGATAACGCTATTACTGATTGATTTCCTGTACCGATAGTCGTTTCTTTTTCTAGCATAAATGTGAAATTCCTGCTTTCGCTGGCCCTTCTGGATTACCAGAACTGGCTCACGTTGTGGTAGGTTTAGAAGGAACGTCTTTCTCGGATGAAGATTTCATTCCTTTATGCGTTTTGAATATGATGATGGGAGGAGGAGGATCTTTCAGTGCGGGAGGTCCCGGTAAAGGCATGTTCACCAGATTATACCTGAATGTACTGAATAAGTAAGTCATTGCTTTATACTCAGGAGAAAAAATCTATTGGAAGAAATTTTCTTGATGACGAATTGTATTTTTTTAAAGGCATCATTGGATATTCAGCGCTACCGCTTACAATCACTCTTACGCAGATTCTGGATTATTCTGTATTCACGTTAGTGCCACTCCCGAACACGTTGGTAAAATGACCGAGGTTATCGTGAAAGAAATGGTCAACATGGCTGGTTCCATTCATCCCGAAGAGTTATGGGTTAGCAACGTTCCCAATAAAGATCATTGTTTTTCCAAGTATGCAATTTATTAATTTCTGTCGTACCTATTTCAGAGAGCTAAAAAACAACTGCAGTCGTTGTTATTAATGAATTTAGAAGCTAAACCAGTAGTTTTCGAAGATATCGCCAGACAAGTTCTAGCTCACGGTTTCCGTAAGAAGCCTGAAGTTTTCATAAATCTTATTAGTAAGTTTTCTTATTACCTTCCTCATTCGAATTGTTTCGTTGTGTGTAATTTTTCTTCAATTTTTAAAGGTCGAGTTGAAGAAGAAGACGTCCAAAGAGTCGCCAGACGAATCCTGTCAACTCCTCCGTCGGTAGCAGCTCGTGGTGATATCTCCAAGTTACCATCGTACGGTTCTATACAAAATGGATTGATGGGTGTACAAGGAATCCCAACGAATAAACGGTTATCGTTATTCCATTAAATTGCAATGCACCGTGAAAGTATTAGACTGGTACAGCAGTGGTACTTGACAGAATGTTGAATTTTTTTCATTATTACTTCATTCGTTTCATTTTTATACGCCGAAAGTAACCTGCTTTTGCTACAGAACGTTTAGTTCGCAGAGATTTTCTACTCGAAAGGAAATTTATTTTAGAGGAAATGTTTCCTCTTTGTGAGAGTAAACACATTTATTAGGACGCGTTATGTAAATTTATTGAATTGTTGAATAAGTTCTTATTATAAAAATCGTTTTATTCTCGTGATATTTCGTCTGATTTTAAAATTTATCGATTGGTAACAAGCGTTCTTCATAAGTACTCGCTCTCTTTACTGATGCATAGAAGTACGTTTACTCTGCTAAGTACTCTTCTTCATGCCCCGCTGAATGCGGAATTTTCATTGTTGATGAGCCAGAATCCACATTACTGTTTCAGTGTTGTTCAGCTCTCCGAAGATGTTTGTAATCTTTTCGAAATTTTAGAAGCTAGATTGATGAATGACTGAGCCTGTAAAAACAGAAAAGGGTTGATCGAACCTACTTCAAAAAATGTATGTCGTTTAATTAAACATGATTTACCTGAGAAGATTCGGGATGAGCTATTACAACAGGAACACCACTATCACAGCCATCAGAAACTGAGGGATCGAGAGGAATATTTCCTAAAATATCAATCTCTGAAAGAATAAATCATTTAAAATTTTAGAAACGATGCAACAATATAATGAAATAACAGGTTTTTCATTTACCATTACTTTTGGAAAATTCCTCAAAATAATCTCCGAACAGAGGAGTTTTATTTGAACATTTTGTGCAAATAACCGAACTCATATTGTGAACAATACCGAAAACTGGAATTTGCAACTTATCCAGCATAGTTATACCTCGCCGAGCAATCTGTAGAGAGGCTTTCTGCCCAGTTGATACGACTAGTGCACCTGAACAAATTGATGAGTCAAAATTATGATCTTATAGCTTCAAATGTACTCGCCCAACTAACTCTAGCGAACTTACCTGAAATGGGTAGATTTTGAGCTAACGATAAATGCGTATCTCCGGTACCAGGAGGAGTATCTATGATCATATAATCAACCGGATTCCAGTCGACTTGTCGCAGTAGTTTATCCAGAGCGCTCATGACCATCAAACCGCGCCAAATAGCTGCCGAATTCTCGGTGATTATGTTCCCCATGGAAATACTATTTGGCCAGTGAAATTTACGAATCTTTATTCAACTCAATGTTGGTTGTTTTACACTTATTGACTCACCATTTAACGCCGTAGTTAATCAGGGGTTTCATGCGATTATCTGAAAATTAAGTTCATCATAACAACAGATTTTCAAAATAAACTCCATACGAAATTCAAATATAATACCGTCCGTTAGTAGAGGCGTATCGTGAAGATTCATCATCAACGGTATCGACGGACCAAACACATCAGCATCCAGCAATCCTATTTCTTTCTCTGGATGTATTTTTTTCAAAGCTACCGCTAAATTTACTACAATTAGAATTGATGTATTTTAGTTGTTGGAAACCGTCATGATTTGATGAGCGGTGTTTGAGGTTTACCTGATACCGTGGATTTTCCAACACCTCCTTTCCCTGAAGCGACTAGCACGATTTGTTTCACACCATCCATAGGTTTTTTCTTCGGTAATCCTTTGGATAAAATTTGAGCTCGAGAGTGATTCGAACGTTTGTTCCAAACGTGAATGAAAGTTCTTTCCAGTCGAATTTGATTCTAAGACGATAAAGAATAAAAGTGCTGAAGGCAACGATCTTGAAGTAGTGTTTTGCTATTTTAATTTCAATTTTGAACTTACTGGGTTCCAAAATCGGATTTGAAAAGGTGCAGAAATAAAGCTTTTAGCGAAAGAAGAAAGGTACTGGGGCATGTTGAGAGAAATATTTCTTATTAAAATTATACGTGTAATCGTGTCATCTCCATTTCAAATTCTTGAAAAATTTTGAAGCAATTTTTGAAAAACCTTTTATCAATTCAAATTTTTTATCAAACATTCAAATTTGAAATTTCTTTCATGTTTCTTTTTTTAAGGTTCAAGTTATGAGACGACTTCCTGCGACAACAAGTCAAATACCGAAAAAATGCATTATTTCATTTTCTGATTTTTGTGTTCTTTTCTTCAAAAAAATAATCAACTGAGCAAAATAAATACAGATGATATTTATTTATGATCATTTTTACTTTAAATATTACAAAATACGATAAACTAAGAGAAAAAATTACTTCAAAAATCTGTTCCAAAATCGTCTTCAATCGGAAACACCATTTTTCGTCACCTGATTCACGTTTCTTTCAATAAAAAAAAAAAATGGAGAAAACGCGGGATTGGTATTTCATTTTCATTATTTTGCGCCTACACTGTAATCAGCTGAATTCTGAATGGCCGCTCTCTATTATTTGAAAAGTGGCGAAATTTAAATTTTCAAATATATTTTTACGAACTTGAATACGCATTGATTTTTTGTACCGTGTGTTGCTCGCTATCGTTGATACGTTTAGTTAATATCACGTCCTTTATAGAATAATTCTACAAGTAAAGTATTTCAAAGTTACATACATTATGCTTATTGGAGTTTGATACGTTACATTTCATAATTTTTTGTTATTTCTTCAGTGATGAACGATATCGACAACGAATCCGTCGAGGCGCTGATATCTTTGAAAAATGGTGTTTCCAAATTGAACGGCGTACGCGAAGAAGAGACAGAAAAACAAGAACAACTTCAACTATGTCCGAGTTTATTTGGCCTAAAACGAGTCGAAGAAGTAGCGAAAATCCAAGCTGAAAAATTACAACAACAGCCCAGGAACGTCGAACAACAAGTTTTGAATCGTCGTGGAACTCCAGCCAGAGTTCGTAAGAAAAATAAGCTTTTCTTCGACGAAGAAATATTCAATCCGACATTCACTAAAAAAGAAACCAGGACCCCTGATAAAAGACAATCAACGCCGAAGCCAAAAGCTAAAACACCTACACCTTCCAAACGACCAGTTAAGAAAACTGTAACACCTGCCAAACCCATTGTTGTTGCTGAACCTGCAGCGAAAACCACCGCAACCACGTCCGTCACGGGTACCTCGGTAGATAATAAAATCAATCAAGTAATCGGATTGAAATTGCGAAATTTGTTGAAATTGCCTAAAGCTTATAATTGGGTATGTGCCGAGTGGTTTTACAGTAACATAGATCGGCCGTTATTTTTGGAAAATAATGATTTCATAATCTGCTTAAAAGAATCATTTCCGCAATTGAAGACGTATAATTTAACCAGAGCTGAATGGTGTATGGTTCGTCGTATGATGGGTAAACCCCGTCGATGCTCGCAGAATTTCTTCGCAGAAGAAATACGTGAATTGGAACGTCGACGTAGTAAAATCAGATTGTTGCAGCAACGCAAAGCTTCCGAAATTGGTACGTTTAAAGATGTACCCGAAGAAATCCCATTGCAGCCGGTGATCGGTACCAGTGTGACGGCTCGTTTGAGAACACCTAAAAAGGGATTATTTACGGGAAAAATCGACGCGGTCGATACGTCGAATAATACCTACAGGGTGAGCTTCGATAAGCCTGGCTTAGGTACGCATTCGATACCCGACTACGAAGTACTCTCGAACGAAACACCCGAAACCATTTCCAAATCTTCGTTATTACAAGCGTTACGGCCTCGCAACATTAACTCCATGCAGATATCGAATAAAATAGTTCGCGAACCTTTGCTGGCCAATGATCCCATGCTGAGCATGTGCGCTTCCGGTAGTAAACTGAACGTCGATAACGGCATGATTGGAGAACACCCGGTCGAACTGATACAAACCATAGTTCGTCTAAAGAAAATATTACACATTAAACAAGCTCAGATACAAAGTTTACGCGAAATGAACGCCGAAACCGAGCGAATGGACTTATACGGTCAACAAATCAATGAAGAATTCCAAACGCGTTACGCCGGAAATATCATCGCTTTAGAGATGATAAATTCAGATTTGGGTGAAATAATAAATTCGCTGAATCAGCATCTCAAACAGCTCGGCCCCAATGAAGCCGTCTCGTCCATATTGTCGCCAGCTTTTCTACAAGACCAGAGTTTAACTTCTGCCAAAGAACTAGTCGAGAAAAATAACGCGATGACTACAGATCCGTCGAAACTAGTTGTCGAAGACAAATCGATGCTTGAATTAATTACAGATCTCACGGCTCTTATGCTACAGATTAAAAGCTTAGCTGAACATGATCGTAAACCATACGAAGTAGACGTTCTCAAAAAGACTATGATTCAAATTAAACTCAAATTGAGTCCGAGTAATCAAAAGGTATTCGAAAGCTGCGTCGAAGTTCATATGCAACATATTCAACATGGACTAAGCGGCTACAAAAGTTTCATTACTTCCTCGTAACTTGTACAAGATAATAACGTTGATCGTTGAACGAGTCAGTTACAAGTACAATTTTTTTTCTCCAAGATGATGACGTAATGTACCTACCAATTTAATGTTTTTTTTCTTTTTGTATAATTTTTCTTTTCTTGACTGCAATTCATAAATGACCACCCTTCTTATGAACCAGCATTGTGTATGTATATGTACGTTTATATTAGCTAATTTAGTTCGCTTCGTTGCAATTTTATTCCAAAAATTGTAATTTCTAAGTGTTAGAATAAATGTATTGTTTTTGTTATGACAAATTCTTTCCTACGAATGAAATCAGATTAATTTGTTATCTAGCTTTGGTTGGTGGAAGCTAGTGGAAGCTGATATCGAATATCTAGGTGCCGAATTATTGTCATTGTTTATCATCATCATCATTCGACCACATTTGTTTATTTAATCGTAATAACTATAGTAATAACACTGTTAAAAAAGAAAAATGGATGTGAGTTTGATAGTTATGTCTCTTTTTGCGATCATTACAATCGCTCCAAGTTTCAACAATGGTGAGCAGATTATTCCAAATCGTAATGAAACATCTGTTGTATTTAATAACACCGAAGTAATTGACGGTAAGTGAGTCACTTAATTGGTATTTGTTCTGTTGTTCAAAACTTCAAAAGAAAGAATACCTAATTTTTCTTATCTTGAAAAGATTTGATTTACCTACCTAAATTAAAAGAAACGTACCTACAAGCCCCAGATAGATGTCAGATAGATCACCTGTAGTCCCTAGAACATCAACTATTTACTATAGTAGATCATTCATGAACTTCGTCTAAAATAATCGAATGAGTGCGCGTAAATTCGAATTATGAACATGTTCGGATTTGAAGATACAAGATGGTGAAATTTGTGATTATTAATTTCCATTTTTTCCAAGTTCAGAAAACATTTTGCGTGTATGTTTTAGCAGCCCTGCATATAGACATGGAGCGAATAGCGATGTACATATCGACTGCGTAGATCGAGAACCTCGTAACCCACCAACATGCATCATATGAAAAG
>FIZT01014644.1:0-16409 GCA_900065295.1 Paracoccus marginatus | reverse complement strand
GGGTAGGAGAGGGGTGGGGGGCTAAAATTTTTACCACGTGGTTTTCAGACCATAAGAACCAAATTCCATCGGTTAGTTTCGAATTTCAGCTCAAGGGCATTTTCACCTATCTTATGCGCCGGTACCCTTTAAAATGTCGAAGGAATAATTTTTTTTAAAAATCCGAAAAATTGTTATTTAATCATTTAAAAAAAAAATCAATAGTCGAATTTTTAAAAAATTAAAAAATTGAAAAAATTGAATCAATTTAAAGATTTCGCAGAGTAAAAAGTCTTTTTTTAATTGAAAAAAAAAACCATTTTCATGTTTCGAAAAATTAGAAAAGAAATTCAAATTTAAAAGAAAAACAAAAAAAAAATTAATTGAAAATATTCAAAAAAAAATAGAGAAAATTGAAAAATTTCACCATTTGGGGGGGGGGGTCGACGAAAATAGAAGTCGGAAATTTGTTTGAAATGAAAAAAAAAATTCTGGAAAATTAAGTTTTCAGAAAGTAATTAATTTGTTGTAAAAATCAAAAAATGGAATTTCTGATTTAAAAATAAAATTGAAAATGTTTTTTCAAATTCAAAAAATTGAATAAGCGCATGTATAATAATTTTTCAAGTCAAAAAATTGATTTTTTTATGAAAATATTATTCCTATGAAAAAAAAAATGAAAAAAATTGAATATTTTCAAGAAACCGATTCAGAAAAAAAAATCGTATAAAATCAAAAAATTCAATTAAAAAAAAAATGAAATAATTTCTTAAAAAATCCAAAATTTGAGCAACGCTCAACGCTCAGCTCTCAGTTAAGGAGATCGTATTCGCTCAGCTCTTAAATGCCAACGATTTCGCTCACATCAACACTTACGCTCACGTTCATGCAGTGTCTATATTTCAGCCTACCAGTCAGGCCGGCCTATGGTAAGCTAGAATAATAAGTGCAAAGCGATATGTGTTTAAATACATATCGCTTTGCACTCATTATTTTAGCTGACCACGAGGCCCTTCTATACATTTTTACACTCACCATGGAGAAGTAAAATTCGGGATAATCGGATCCAACGGCGAATGAAACCAACAAATCGGGAGTCCAATCATCGTTGAAGTAGGCTGGAGTAACGGAGCTTTGAAAAAGCGAAGAAAATTATTAATTGCGGCAAGTTAGCTCAGCTAGATCAATTCAATACATTATGTGTACTTAAGCGGGGGAAATGTATCTACCACCATCGAAAGGAGGGTCATCTCCCTGGAGTTTTGAAGGCGTGAGATGAATTCCAGGACCGTGGGCGGTGGGACGGTAATTTCAATGAAGCGATATATCCGCTATTACCTATTTAGGTATACTTTTTTCTCTTTTTATTTTATTTTTTTGCTTTGAATGGCAGTACTACTTCTCGAAGAATTTTTGAAAAATTGCCCCATCCCTCAAAATGTCCGTCCATTGTGTTCAGAAAAAATTATGTAAGTAACTCAATATTTTGCAACAATTTACAAAAAATTTCCTTCAGAAAATAACATTCTTTTACATAAATTATCGAGACAAGCTTGAATTTCGAATTGCACAACAATCCAAACGACCATTGCGAGGAACTTTCCTATGTTCTCGTTTTGTTTTTTCTTCACTTTCTTCCAAGTCAAACGAACGCATTTCACAATACCTAATGCACCTTGCAACACTTTTGGTGAACACTATCAAATTTATGTTCTAGAAATACATCACGATAAAAAAATAAACGCCATTTTAAAATTCAAAATTAAAGTCATGTCTGGACAGCTGAATTTCGTACCTATCTAACGTATTTCGATATACTTAATATATTATTTTTTTGACAACATAGAACCATTATAAATACTCGACACGTTGGTGGAAAAATCATTCTTTGAAAAGTCGAGTTTTCTATTCGTCGAAAGTGTTAAAATTTGATAACGAAAATGCGGTTCAACTATTTGATCATAGTCGTAGTACTGGCTATGGTTGTCGCTTGTCAATTGGTTATGGTGGCTGGAGATCCAGCAGCAGCCAAGTAAGAAACGAAAGTTGAGAATTGAATCTTTTACTAGGTTACTTGATTACCTAAAATGAAAATTATTTGTTGTATATAAACAGGGCTGGTTCTGGCGATGCGGCGCCTCCCGGCGCGGAAGGAGCCAGGGTCAACTAATTAGAGGAAAAATATCATATTTCAAGTCCCAAAGTGATGAAAACGTTTTGATGTGCAAAATTTCGCGAATATATAAAATAGTGTTCAATAAAATAATGCTTCTGGCATTCATTCATAAGTTTTAATCAATAGTACTTTAGATTTCTTGTAGTGTTAGTTCGTTTCAAAAGTATGACCATCTAAATTCCTGTTTCAGGTTTAATAAAATCTATCGCAAAATAGGTATGTGTGTTTTTTTTTTAAATTTTCAAAACCCATTTTTCTAAAGGGAATTTCCAAAAAAGATTTTTTCATTTTTTTTTTACCTCTGAAAAAATATTTTTTTCTTTAAAAAATTTCTTATTGAAAAAAAAATCGAAAAAGAGTTGATGAAAAAAAATAATTAGGTAAAAATTGATTTTTTAACCCTGGAGAAATAACCTTACGACTATTTTATGGTGAAATTTTCAAAATAAAAGCTTGAAAAAAATTACATTCAAATAAGAAATTTGCTTGAAAATTTCTCGTAAAAATACACATGCATTCAACTTACCTAATCGACGTAATTTGGAAAGCACTGGATACGTAATCGTACAAAGACGCATTCCATATTTTGGTGTACGTAGCTCCGTCAATCACATGCACGTTATTATCAGCCACGTAAGCAATATCGTGAAGTCCATCCAAGTTGATATCGACCAAAATGGGAGGTGCCAAAATACCAGATTTATAATGGAACAAATTCTTAATCTAGAAAAAAAGAAAACATAAATCAAATTATTTCCGAACCTTTTTTCTGTCTTTTCTGCAAAATCCTAACCACGACGATCTTACTTTGGATTTATCTCCTTTCAAAAGATCGTAAATATTGATCATGTAAATGCCTCCCGCATGATAAATGCCTCCAGTTATGAAGAGAACCGTTTCACCTCCGTCTATATCGGTCAAAATCTGAGGAGCGTGCAAAATAGGTTCGTTCGGTGTGACTGTGATCCTCTGCAATGCCTTCCCTTCTCGACCGCTGATGATTATCAAATGGCTCTGTAAAACTACGTGGAAAAATCCAAAATGAGATTCGAAACGAGTCACGTTATAAAAGGAAAGCCGTTCACGAAAACTTACCATCATTTCCAGACGTATGAGTGGCCAATAAATCCATATGGTTGTCGGAATCTAAATCGTGGATGATCAGCACGTTGTACAAATCAATGTAGTATTCCTTCGGAGGACTATCCAATTCCCAGATGATTGCTCCGTCAACTCCACTTATGGCTACCAAGAGCTGTAAGGCAACAGGTCAAAATAAAATAAAATTCGCGTGGAAAATTTTTGAAATCTTTTTCCAACTCTTACCCCTCCTTTGCCAGTGACTATGCAATCTGATACGAAATCGCTGGTGATTTCGAAGTCGCATTGAACCGATAGGACTAGGCGTCGGAGCCAGCGATGCCAAATGATATTTCCAGTTTTCCCATCCAAGGCTACGACGCCACCGGAGCAGGGTTGATCTTGCAGGTTGAATAAATCTCTGCAGAATCCATTCCCATTGTGGATATCGTCCAATTCTGTGAAAATTTAGGATCAGGAATGAGAATGATGAAGGGAGTGGTGTCATATTTGAAAAAATTTAGCTACCTGTGCCGATTCCAATAATTATATCTTCGACGTTGTCTTTATTCACGTCCATTAATTTGATTTGCGAGTGAGATATTAGCTTTGGTATCGTCTGGGTCCATATTCTGTTCAATTTCACGTTTAAACATGGCTCTGAGATGATCTCTTGTGTTGCATCAGGGCTCCATAGATCAAATTTGTTCATTAAAAGAGGTAATTTATCCACCAGGAAAATGTACAGAAGCATTAAAACTGAAATATGAAATATGATCCAGGTTAGGGAGCAGATAGGTACTCAGAAAATTTTTTTGATCGACTCTTCAAAAATTGTTGGAAAACTAGGTATTTCAAAAAAATTTAAATTTACAGGATGTTTTCTTCTTATGTTTCTATTTTCTGAAAAAATTCTATCAGCAGGCCTATACTTCAAATTTTGACCTATTTCTCTGCCGAACTGAACGCTTATCAGTGCCGAAAAAATACATAAACAGATCTTACATGCAATTGATATGATCGTCGCGACTCCGAAATAAACTGGTAACAAGCAGTTGTAAATATTGCAAGGTTGTCTGCTACAAACTTCCGGATTCGAAGTGTTTTGTTTCTGTTTGGACTTCCTTCTCGGAGGCATAAGAGGTCGTTCGTCTCCTTTCTGCTTGTCCATCTTGAGTATGCTCTTCTTGCCATCTCGAACGAAAACCTCGTCGTCCACGTCGTCGCTCAGGTCGTCCTCGTCGAAATTCTCCTTTACAGCTATTCTAGTATTCATGATGCAGGCTCGACTAATAAAACAACATTTGGTGAATTCGTTTACATATCTACTCGACAAAATCGATATTGCGCGTGAAAATGCGGGAAACGCAGTGTAACGGTGCCAAGTTGATGAGAAATTTTCCCTTTTTCCCTACGCTCCTCGCCACTTGAAAGTCTAACAAAAGGATACCCTTTAAATACCCCCGACGACTTTATCGAGTATTTTCATACCTCTTTGCGCGCCCTTCGCCGTTCGCAATTCAACCTTTTTGTAATCCTTGCGCCGCTTTTGTTTGCTATTTTCAGATTTCCAGCTCGAGGTAACATTGCGAGCGAAAAGACTTTTTTGCGACAGACAACGAGACTTGGTCGGCATGAGAAGTAATCAATAATGTGGAAGTAACTCTTCAAATACGCCAACATTTTCTTTCAATTATCTTCTTCTCAAATGAGTTTGGCTCGTGTCATCGAATATATTTCACGTTGAGGCAGCCTCGTGGCCGGAACAAGTGCATTATGCGAATAGCAGCGTGAATCCAGTTTCCAGAATTTCGGTGAGTGGGCGAATTCCCGCCATAAATTTCGTTTCGCATAGTTTAAAGTATGTTTTAAGGCGAAAAACTGCATTGTCAAGGTGCTCGATGCGCGTTCGTTGCATGTAAGGCGCATTTTAATTTGTTGCAAAGTGCTGGCTGGAGAATTGAGAGGAAAATGGGTTGCGTGGGAGGATGTCATACAAAGTGCCTGGAAACACGCTGTCGGCGATTTTTTTCCCGGTAGATGTGGATGCGGATGGTGTATTGGGAAGGGGAGGTGAAAGTGGAGGGATTATTTTCATTTTCTTGAAGATTTCATGATCAAAGCTGGTTGATTAAAAAAATTTATTAAAATTGCATTGGTTACACTTTATCATTTTATATCACTTTTAAAAATTTTTAAATGGTTATTGAATTATTAAAATATGTTGAAAATGAGGATTAATCATATTCAAAGTGACCACACTTTGACGTAATCTACTTTCAGTGCTGCTTTGTCGCCCTTCCACGTGTTAAACCAATTATCTCTGTCGTTCCAGAAGTCCAGCATAGCCTGAAAATTGATTTAATGTTCATAAGAATTATTTATTCAATTGAAATTACGATTTTTCTGTTCATCTTTCACTTACTTTCGAAAATGGCGAATTATTGACCCAAGGTTTCTTCGGATTTGAAACACAATCATCGGGGAAATCAGTAACACCTCCGATACCAGTTCCAATGAGAAAATAAAACTGCAGAAAAAAAAATATTTGAAATATCTTCATTGAAATCTAAAATTTTTCAGCATCATTCTGGACTGTACGCGTATACTTACTTCTCTATCAAAAGGAGCCATGTTACTGGTTGCATTTCTATAAATATTTTCCGTACTCGCCGGTAGACCCACCAGTTGACGAACTGTTTGTCCAGGTCCTGGAGATATAGATCCTAATTCTTCGTGATCTACCATAAATGTGATTTTATCTGAAAAATGTAAACATTTTAGAATTTTTCCAACATCTGCGGAATCTTATGTAATTCGTCGGTATTGGGAAAGAATTCAACTTACCTGCTGTCCAAATAACGGTATAAGTGTGGAAATCATTACTCCAGCTTTCTGGCGCCATTTTATAAAACACTTTGTGTTTCAAATTGCCCTTAGGCCCCAGTGTAATTCCCATTTCCAAACGTCTGTGACCGTGATGAGTATTAGCACAATCAAACTGCTTGTTACCGCGAGCCATTGCGATTCTAATTTTACCAGATTGGTAGTCATCTCCGTACCAAGTTGTATTTTTTGGCAAAAGCCAAATTTCTGCGAATGAAAACAATCACAGTTGAAGGTATAGGTCGATCTTTGATTTTTGATGGTGAGATTGGTACTTACGAGGTACCATCCAGTCTCCAATTGGTAGCTTGGCTCGAACCTCAACTTTTCCATATTTAAACGAAAACGAAGCCTGGGTAGAAATTTGCGAAGCTTGAATTGGAGGTGGAGTATAGTGGCTGACTTCTTTTTTTGTACATTTTAGTGGTTTTCCTGTGCAGCTGTTTTGAAAATTAAATTACGAGGGGTTAATTTCTTTCGTTTTCGTCGCGTTTCATTAATTGGCTTCCTTCTTTCGCGAGGTTCCGCGCATAAATTAGAGAGGTTTTTCATTGGGAATTTAATCGGAAAAATTTCCCAGAAAAAAAAAACAAAAAATACTGTTAAAAAATTTGATTAAAAAAATTGAAAGTAGATGGACTTTTTTCAGAAAATAATTTGCAGATGAAATTGTTGTTTTTTTTTTCAGAAGCAAATCAAGGGAATTTCACTTGAATAATTTTTTGGCAATAAATCAGAAAAATATTTTACCAGAAGCTAAATTGAATCAGGAGGAATGCTTTCAAAAATGAATAAGGAAAAAAATCTTGGAAAAAAGTAGGATTTTTTATTTTAAGAGTTGAATCAGGAGAAATTTTCTGGAAAAATAATTTTGAACTTTTAAAGAGGTGAATGATTTCAGCAGTTAAAACAAGAAGGATTTTTCAGGAGAAACAAATCAAAAGAAAATGTCTTCAGAAATGAATCAGGATAAAAATTTTGGGAAAAATAAAAATTTTTCTATGCATATTTGAATCAGGAGAAATTTTCTTAGAAAGAAAGCTGAGTACTTTTTAGACGGAGATGAATCATTTTGAATCAGGAGGAATTTTTTCAGAAAAAAAATCAGGGGAGAATTTTTCTGCAGATGAATTAGGAATTTTTTCATCAGAATAAAGTTGGAGACAACTTTTTGGGAAATAAATCAAATCAGGGGAAGTTTTTTTCCCCAAAAATTACTGGATTAGGTATCGAATTGGGAAGAAGATTCCTCAGAAGACGTAAGGCTTTTTCCAAATATCAAATTAGCAAATTTTTTCGGGGGAAAAAATCAGAAGTGTATTCAGAGGAAATCAAAAATTTTCATATGAATCATTTTGAACCAGAAGAAATTTTCTGGACAAATAGTCAGGAGAAATGATAGGAAAAATCAGATTTTTACACGAAATGATTTTTTTTGAGAATTTAATCAGGAGAAATATTTTTTTTTTGTAATAAATCAGAAGAAAAGTCTTGAGAAAAAATTGGAGTATTTTGTATGAATCAAAAATAAAATCATAAGTTGATCAGTTGAATCAGGAGAAATTTTCTTCGAAAAAAAATTGAAAACTTTTTCAAGAAGAAAAAACATTTAAAAATTGAATCAGGGGGATTTTTCAGAAGAAAGTCGAGGGAGAAATTTTTTGGAAGGAAAATTAGATTATTCTAGGTACATGAATCTAGTTGAATTAAATTTGGAAGATTTTTTGCATTCCAAAAATTGATTTAGGATTTCTGGAAGAAACTTATCAAGAGGATAAATCAAAAGATTTTTTCAATTGTAAGGTACCTAAATCAGTAGAATTCATCAGAAAAAATCAGAAGTAAAATTTTCAAAGGAAATGAAATTTTTCTGTTCGAATCAACTGAAATCAGGAGAAATAAAAAAATCATTGGAGGTCAGATTTTTCAGGCTAATTCAAAAAAAAAATTCCTTGAGTTCAATCTAGAAGAGTTTTCTTTAAAAAAAAAAAAAAAAGGAATAAATTTCTTTGTGTGATTATTGTCACAGGAAACAAATCAGAGAATTGAAAAAAATTCAAGAGAAAATTGTATAGGTGCTCGATAATGTTTCTTACGTTTGCAATGTGATGGAGCTGTCAGTGTATTCGTGTGGCTGTATTTTTGGCCTTAGAAATACCGTGCTGTTCCTAACGTAAGTGACGTGACCGCATCTCTCCCACGTAACGAATTCGTAATCCTATTAAAAGTTGAATGAAAATTATTTCGTTGTCATGAATACTAAACAATAAATACCGCCGGGCTTAATACGAAATCAAGTGCCGATAGCCTATTAAAAATCTGCGTCTCTTCATCGCATTTTTCAATAATACATTTACGAAACAAAAAAATCAAAAAATTACCGGCGCGTGACCCGGACCAATGCTGTAAGACCAAACGGTAATATCCAATTTATCAAAATTATCCTGGAAAAGTAGCTGTTCTTTTCCAGTCGCAGGGGTGCCGATTCTGTTATTAACACCGGCTCCAGCTCCACCAGTCGCTGCCGTGCTAACCGCTCCGTTGCCATTACCTGTTAGGTACCAATTTTTGTATAAAACAAGGGGTAATTTGGTAGCGAAAATTGTTGTATCAGCTTACCTGGTGGCAAACTAGTCTCATAAATGGAAATCTTAGAGTCTCCTCCGCATCTATAATTTCTACTTCCAGGGCAGGCGGTATTACATTCGCCGTAATTCTTTCTCAGCATTTCGGGTGGTGGAAAATTACCGCAGCGACATTCACTCCTAAAATTTCACCGTATTCGGTACGTTTTTAGACTCGTGTTCAAATTCGCGAAAGGCTTCGCTTAATTAAATTTCACCCGATAAGCTCACTTTTGTAATCCAGCGTAAGCGTATCTCGACGATTCGCATATATCTACGCAAATTTTCGACGTCATACTTTTATCATCTCGTCTGACAAATTGAAAGGATAATTTTGACGGATCGTTGGTTTCGTAACACCCCGCATAGTTATATTTTGTCGTACCCTCGACTTCTAGATAAAAATTCCAAGGTTTATAATAATGAATTTTTTTTCACTTACGTCCATTTCCATATTGCTCTATAATATAGGTAATACGTTACGGTACCTTTATTCAGAACGACCAACGTGCCGATAATAACAGTAATATAAAATAGCATGGCCATATTTCGGCAGCGACACTGTTTTTCACACCATCAGTAAGAATCAACAAGTTCTTCGAATGAAGGAAAACACTCTCGTACGTTAATTCAATTCATCGCGTCAGATTCGGCTTACCTATACCTAGAGATTCCCCTTCTTTGTGTTATGGACACACTTCGTAATTACGAACGTAGCAAAACATGCAAAACTAGTTATTAATCGGTTCCTACAAATTTATTAGATTCAAGATTCAAGTTTACTATTCGCCAACAGGGAAATAGCTCGTGTTAATATAAATTATGATTGATGTAGTGCTTATTCGTTCCTGGGGTTTTTTCAAATCTCGAAAAAAAATTTCAAACGATCATTTTCTTAAAAACTCGAAAACGCAATTTTGAAAAAAATATTGGGGTCATTGCTTTCTTACGTATTTTCAAACGCAATGAAACGAAAACGAGTTTTTGTTTGAACAAAATACTGGGGAATCCCGGTAGTAATCGTTGGTTTCAATGAACACACCCATCTTGATGGTGGAAGTCTGATATTTTTTCAAAATAAAATAATAATTTACATTTTTGATGAATTTTCTTCGAAGTTGTGCCTGAAATTTTTCATTTTCCAATTGTGAAAATTTCTCAATTTCAGTTTCTCATTTTTTTGAAATTTTCTGGTTCTTGTTTCGTTTGTCATCGTCGAAAAAAAATCAAAAAAACATCAGGTGTTTCGCATCAATTTTTATTCACTTTTCAAACCTTCTTAATGCACTTCAATCCAGTATCTACTTCATTATAATCTTATTCTAAATGAAGGTAACAAAAACTAAGAAACTAAATCCAGGGATTTCTTCATATTCAATTTCTAAAGTAAGTAGGTAGATATATCAAAAAGTTGATCAAATTCTTCATTAAAAATGGCAGAAGATGTCAATTCAGACGAAATTATTCTCTACCGACCATATGTCGACGTGCTGAAGTTGTAAAGCGTGATTTTCATCTTTCCACGTAGGTCTCCAGTTTTCTCTATCCCTCCAGAAATTGAGCATACCCTGAAAATTGAATCAAATTTAGTGATACTAATAAGTTGAGTATTTCTGATCAAACTACAATTTCGCTTTACCTTTGGTGACTTATTGGTCCATGGCTTTTTAGGGCTCGACTTACAATTATCAGGGAAATCATATATACCACCGACAGAAACTCCTAAAGTGAGATAGAACTGGAAAAAATGAAGGTTAATTAGAACCCATCCGATAAGATAATTCTTGATTTCAAATTTATGGCTTACTTCTTTATCAAAAGGAGCCATTTTGCTGGCATTCTTATAAATATATTCGTCACTTTCGGGCAGTCCAACAATTTGACGAATTGTTTGCCCAGCTTGCGGTTGAATCATGCCTACTTCCTCGCCATCCACGTGGAAGGAAATATAATCTAGGGCGGGAAAAATTTGATCAGTTTTTGTCTGATGGATTTTAAATTCAAGGTTGTCCTACCTGGAGTCCACGTAACACTGAACTTATGGTACTGGTTAGGCCAGTCTTCGGGGACAGTTTTGTAAAATACCTTCTTTTTCACATTAATGTCGTGGTCGCTCATATAAATACCCATTTCCAAACGTCTGTAACCGAAGTGATCGTCGGAGCAATCGAATTCGGTGTTTCCTCTCGACATTGCAATACGAATCTGACCAGACTGGTAATAGTCTCCATACTCTCTGGTTGCTGGCATTAACCACAGTTCTGTTGAAGAAAAGAAAAAATGGTATAGGGTAGGTAGTTTTCAAGTTTATCAAGCTTTTCTTCAAGATATGGGATTATTGGTTAATTACGTGGAACTATCCAGTCGCCCAATGGCAGTTTGGCTGTCACTTCGACTTTTCCATACAAGAATCGGAAGCTTCTTTCTGTGCTTATTTGACCTGATTGGATTGGGGGTAGAATTAGATATCTTTCTGCCTTCTTCGTGCACTCGTCTATTTTTCCTGTGCAGCTGTTTTGAAATTAAGTAGGTAATTTTAGGGGTGATTTTATCGATTGGAGCCTTACAGTGAGAACTGATTTTACTTTTGAAGCGTGAAAACGCTGTCTTTTTCGATAAATTCGTGCGGTTGTACTCTTGGTTTAATGTATAACGTTCCTTCTCTCAAATAAATCACGTGGTGGCATCTTTCGTAGGTGACAAATTCGTAATTCTGTCAATAATCCGATAAAGCGCATCGTTAACGAGGATAAAAAATGTAGAGATATTTTGAAACATTTGAAAATGGGGAAGTCCAAATTACCGGCTCGTGAGCAATTTTAACATTGTGGAACCAGAGCGCCGGGTCCATAAAATCGAAACTTTCCGAGAACAAGAGTTGATTGCCATCGTTATTGGAGTTTTCTTCAGGATTTGCTGAAGAAAAAAGTCATACCTTAGTAATGTCAATCAATTCATTTGATTGTAATCTTGCTGCAAATCACTCTAACCTGATTCATCTCTGATGCCATATACTTGAATATGCTTCCTGTGTCCACCACATGTCTCAGAGACATTTCCAGGGCATTTGATACTGCAGTTTTCATCAGGTTTGGGAGATATATTGCTAGGAAAGTCGTTTCCGCAGCGACAAATCTTTCTGTAATGAAAATATGGTTCAACAAGATTACAAAAAAGGAACGACTATTGACTGTAGAGTACCTAATAGACCAAATTTACAATATTTCTCACCCTTCCTCGACGCCTGAAAATCGGAATCCCAACATGTGACAAAACCTGTGACATCTTTTGGAAGTCAGTGATTTCGTCAGGTAGGATTTCCTATCGTTTAATAAACTTCCATAATTTTCGTAACATCCCGCGTTGACGTATTCAGATTCGGCGTTTGTCAGCCCAGTTCTATACACAGCGACTCTCCAGTCACTTCCACACATCTTGTTTGGATTACCGCTGCATTTCTTCTGACACTCTTGTTCGTTAGCGAGTACTTTCTCTGGAGGATTTTGATCACTGCATAGGCATTTTCCTCTGCGAAAAAGTCGATTTTCAGTAAACAGAGGGTTTGAAGAATAAGTGAGTGCTATTGGTGAAATTGATCTCTTAGACTCTTACATTCCTTCGCTGTTTATGCTCAATCCATAAAATAAGAATCCAGATTGTAAACAATGTTTATGGCAGATTTCTGGTGTCAGGTTGGGGAAATTATCGGAAATTCCTTCCAGTAATCTGACGCCTGGTTCATCTTCCTTGTAGCAACCCATATAAGCATGCTGTACAAATGCTTGTGGATCTGCCCAAAAATCATAGATATTTTGATTATCTGCAAATTCCCACAAGTTTGGAGTTTATTTTCAATCAGACTCACGAGGGATGCCTGTATCATATACTGCTATTCTTTCAGGTGCTCCACACTGTTCACTTGGGTTACCACTGCAAGGAGTATTGCATCCGCTATCTTGGACCTTCAAAATAGCTGATGGGAATGAGTGGCTGCAGTGGCATTCTGTACTGAAATATTCAACCATTATTATTATTAGGTACCTAGATTATGTTTGTCCCATTTCGAGCTCTTCTTGGTGGCAATACCTACCCGGATTCGACTCCAGAAAAACCATATCCTCTCAGTCTGCAAGTTTCGGAGCATAATGCGGGAGTTAGCTTATTCTCGAAGATTTCTTTCATCCCATCTAAAGTTGGGAATCTTTTGTCATCTTTGTAACAGCCCATGTAACTGCTCTCCAAACGTGGGACGCTTTCTAAGATAGGTTACCTCGTTAAACTACATCCTTAAATTGTTGTTTTGATATTTGACTTCAATTTTTCACCTGATTTTCGAGTTTTGAACATTTTCATTGTGTCTCTGGCTCCGCATCCTTCTAAAATCTCACCTGGACATTTAATGTCATCGCATTTGTAATCTTCCTCACGTAAGGAAGTGGAAGGTTCTTCGTTAGTACAAGAGCACATCAATCTTTGAATATAATTTGAAAAGAAAATAATTTTAAATTACCATATGCTGGCTTGGTAGCCGGTGGCTTTGTGCGAGTTAAGTACTGCGGAAAGTTGTGCACCCTCCTCAAAAATTTCTTATTCTAAAGTGGACTAAAAAATGTGGATATACAATGCACTATTGCATATAGGTATATGTATATTATACTCGCGTGCATTGACCTCTCCTCATAATCCTACTTAGTTTTCTCAAGCATATTTTAATGTAAGTTGTGTACCCTTCATTGAAAAAGTTTGTGATTTTTCTAAAATAGATTTCTAGTGAATTTTGGAGGTTAATCAGATAATTGAATTCTGATGAATTTTATTTAAATACCTACCTATCGAATATTGGTACTTACCCTTCTTGAACTCCCGAGTATTTATATCCTTTCTGATCACAGATATTCAAGCAACGTCTATTTGAATTGGACAGAGTATAATTCATTGTAAGTTCTGATTTTATATTTTTGAATTTTTCGTTGTGAAAACATCCTAAGTATCTCCCATATTCTGGAATATCTGCGCAAGAAAGAAAAAATCAAAACTTGATCTAGAGTTTTCATCGCGTCAATCGTGAGGTTTTTTTAGTTACCGTGGATTCCAGTAGAGTACAAACTGATCGCAGATTTCCCCCCACAAAATTCCGTATCATCTTCGTAACAGTACGACTGGCATTCCGTTTCAGGAAGTGCGCTATCTTTGTGTGGTACGACATCATCGCATAGGCACTGTCGACTGAAAATTTCATTTTAATTTTTTGTAACTCTACAGTCACTTCTTGAGCTCGGTGTACGTACTCGAATATTCCAAAATATCTAAATCCTTGTTTGTAGCATATTCTGTGACATTTCCTCGGCGTATTACTGACTGATTCTTGAAACGAGCCTCGTAATAATCGATAATTGGTGTCGTTGTCTCTGTAGCAGCCTAAATATATTCGGGCTGGGATGGCGTCATTGCCCTGGGCTATACCGAATTCATTAAGTGTGCGATTAGAAGGTGAATTTACTAACCAGGTTGGGTATTTTTGGGTATTTTTGGTGATTAGATGTCTTTAGGTGTACCTTTTCAGATAGGCAACTCTTATTGTTCTAATTTGTGCATGGAGCGGGTTTAAATTTAGAAAATTACACCGACTGGTAAAAACTATGATTATTCAGTGTTTTCAATTATAAATTGGGAAATTTTACCAGCTAGACCAGTTTCGTAGATCGAAGCCTTCGATTCTCCTCCGCATTTGGCATTCTTATCTCCTGCACAGGAATGATCGCAATCTGTATCACTTCTTTTGATTATCTCAGGTGGTTGATTATGACCACAACGGCACAAATTTCTAAATTTATCACAATTTCGTTCATATTTTCAATTCCACGAGAAAAACGTACAATCTTGAAATCTTACTTTATCAAAGCAGCATAAGGTAATTGTTTGGAACTACATAAATCTACGCAGACTTTGGGCGAAAGTTTTTCATCCTTTTTTTCAAACTGATACAATAATTTCGACTTATCACTAGTATCGTAGCATCCCACATAATCGTATTTCTTCGCAGCCTCAACTTCTATACAAAAAGTTTCAATTCAAAATAATTGCACAAAAATTTAAATATTCGGTAGTAATAGGTAATTAAGTTACGTTACCTATGTTGAAAACAAATAAGCCGAGGATAACAGTAATAATATTCAAAAACATGGTGTTATTTTGTACCTTAACAATATCACACTAACACGCTTCAACCGGTTTGCCAAGCGAAGATATAATTTTTGAGAATCTACGATGATATTTTGTTACTTACGCTTCCCCCTCCCCTCCGCTCACGAATTATCCTCCACCGCCGTAATAGCCGGCAAAACAACATGCAAATCTAGTTTTCAACCGTAGTACCTAATGGATTTTTCTAAACAGATATTAAATTCGAAGTTCATCATAATCCGCCGGAGGGAATATACGTATATTTAAATCAGCCATCGTCGAAGATTACCGAGAATTATTTGCCAACTTTTTTCCAACTTGATGGCGCGAAAAAAAAACCTGCGCAGATGGTTGTACGACAGGTTGCCTAGTGCGGAGATATTCTTACGAGTATAATATTGCAATGAACTTGACTGTTGAACGTTGGTAATTATTTTTGTTCGAACGTACGTTTACGCGTCTATGAATTAAGTAGCTGGAATGGGAAACAAGTTTTTTTCTTACCTGTAAACGGGTAGGAAAGATGAAGCCGGTTAGATAAGAACATTATTCAGACTGCAGTGCATACTGCAAATTTTTTTTTTGCCGAATAGGTGTATCTGACTTGGGACTTGCGTAAGACGTACATTATTATGTGAGTCGTTGACGTCAACGAGTTCGAGGTTTTGTTATAAATTTTTATCGGAGATTGTTCGGACTGATCATTCATTAGTTTCATTAAATGCCAGAGGGCGAGTTGGAAAACAGGGGATTCCCATTTGTGATGCCTTTGAGTGGCATAGTTTCACCAATAATTGGCAATAATTGATCCAATTCGGACTCATTTACCTCGATTTTGAACAAGGCGAGATCATGTGTTTGACCTGGTTTTTCCTGGTAAATGGGAATTGAGTGGTGGCGGTGGTAGTGGGGGGGGGGGGTCATTTTTTTGGCAAAAAAAAGTTGTAGGTATACTTACTCAATTAAACAAATTTGAAAAATGTCCATTTTACAAAATTTTTTCTTCAAAAATTCACTTTTATCCAAAAATTGTCATTTTTGAAAAAATCAATATTTTCATTAAGAAATTTATTATCTAGGTATAATCTTTCTGAAAATGGAATTTTCAAAAAATTATAATTTTTCTCAAAATAAAATTTAAAAAAAAACATTTGAAAAAAATTGATATTTCATTTTAAACTTTCATTTTTCGAAAATACCCATTTTTTCTAAATTTATTGCTTTAAAAAAAATTACTCCAGGTTAGGGTGGCACTCATTTACACGAATTGAAAAAATTTTTAGAATTTTTATTGGGGCCGGGCCTGAATTTGTTAGACTATATCCCAATATGTCATGAAAAAAATTTCAGCCCGATCGATGCATATTAACCCGTGCCCTAGGGACAATCTTTGTAACGCGCGCGACATCAATACTCCCACGAGCGCTGGTGAGAAACGTGACATACCTCGACGCGGAGAAAACAACACATCACTAATGGCT